>PQWD01002549.1:0-21097 GCA_019425675.1 Leucinodes orbonalis | reverse complement strand
GTTTATATAGTGTTCCATTAGAAATTGACGCGGTTGAGTATCGAAAAAGTGAGTGAAAAACAAAATGTGACCAAACGTGAGGCAGATGGAGAATTTTACCCAGACTGGGTGCCTTTTAAAAACAAAAAAGGCGAAGAACTAGGTGAGTTTGTATCTGTGCCTAAAGAAAAGCCCAAGAAGAGACTTGCTCCACCTGTGAATTTCATTCTAAGAGCGGTAGCAGAACCAGAGGGCGATGATTATTTCGATAAAGGACAAGGCGAAAGTGACGGTGATGAGTACTATGATAAGAAAGAATGGTCTGACATAAACAGGTCAGTTGAAACACCGGATAACAGCAGAGATATAAAACATTCAGAGATTTCGGACATTGATGGACTTGTGAACATCATTACAAAAGGTGCACCTAATCCTGATACAACTATTATTTTAAACGCTTTGGCATCTAATAACAATAAACTGAAAAGAATCGAAGATCCGCCTAAGGAAACTGAAAGTGAAGAGGAAACAAAAGAAATTAAATCAGAAGAGCCAACTAAACCTGAAATCAAAGTAAATAAGCCAGAACAATTTAAGGCTCCCGCAGCAAGAGACTCAAAAAAATATGAAGACGACGTTGATTACGAGGATGACAACACAGAGAAACCAAAACCTCAATCAGTAGAAGAAGACCAAAGTGAAAATGACGCAAGAAAAGCTAGTATCTTGGACAGTGTTGATGAACTGAAAGAAAGACATGCCGAAGAACAAAGACAAATATCTGAGAAAGCAAAAGAAGAAGAAATCGATAAAGAAGAACATGAAAGAAATAATGTTCATATTCAAAAAGACAAATATGATATCCGGGGCCGTAAGAAGGAAGCTGATTACGATGAATACGACGAAAGAGAATCAGTCCACGATAAATACAAGTTGCACCCTGAAAAATCCACAACAACTACCACCAGGAAACCAAAAAAACTAAAAGGTCGCAAAGAAAAGAATGAGGAAGTTGGGAAAATGTCAGTATTTAAGAATCCCCAACCGTACATGATTTATGACGATGACGATGAACAAGTCACGACAACTGCTAAACCATCCACCAGATCTCTATCGACATCAACAAAAAACACCGATGCGCAGACTGAAAGATATTCCTCCAGATATACGACTTCATCACCTCTAGAAGACACCGAAGAAAATGTACGCATATCTCTAGTCCGCAAGATTCAGAGTCCAAAGAAGGTGAACCTACTTTGTTCTTCCCAGATTAGAAAGACGAAGAAACGGCGAGAAGAACACACTCCTCAGCCAGACTCTACAGCAGCAGAAACTGTCGGAGATTCCTCCTCAAATGAACTAGCAACGGCGAGTGGGTATCCTACAGGATTTACTGCTTCAGGAACGGCACCGGAGTCTGGACCTTCTGGATCTAGTGTTGATGGACCGACTGGAACAGATACGACAGCATTGGCTTCTGCACCATCAGCCGCTGATGCAGTCTCGACCAACTCTGACACAGTGACAGATGCTATACCAGCCTCTTCTGCCCATAAAGATGAAGCGAAAAAAGACGAAGATTATCACAGGGAGAAAGGTGAGTCATTCCGAATGTATTTTTAATCAACTATTTAACTTGATAATATAAACACTGTATGAATTTCGTTAATTAATGGGTTTGGCTTTGATTCAGTATTATGTAATGATCTAATAATATGAGTAATTATAAGTAATAGTTAGGAGTCCAAAGCCAAAAGTCCAAGCCAAGTCCAAGCTTCGGATTGCAAGGTTTTACTGATAGAGTCGGTTTATTTCAAGTGAACCCATATTTTTAAAGTAAAGGCATGGTAGACTGTTTATTTTTAGATATGGAAACAATTATTATGAGCTCGATTCTTCAAGTAGTATCATCATCAGCTCATTAAACGTCCCCACCGAGGGGCACGAGCCTACCCGTATAGGGTGATTAGGCCTTAGTCGTCCACGCGGGCCCAGTGCGGATTGGACGACTTCACACACAACCTTCGAATCTCTTCGCAGGCGTGCATGAAGGTTTCCTCACGATGTTTTCCTTCACCGTAAGAGCGTCGGATAACGTACATATATTTTTCGAAAATTCGAAAATACATTGGTACGTGTCGGGATTTGAACCTCAGCCCTCCCGGTAGGAAGGCAACAGTCCACACCACTGAGCCACCGACGCTCTCAAGTAGTATACTATAAATAAATAAGCATCAATGAAAATTAATGGCGACTTGCCGGGCCGCGTGGATGTTTTGAGGCTGGGCTTTTTTAATAATTTAAATAGAAATTAACTTGCTAAGTCTATGTAAGATTGCGTGACAGGATTACGCATATTCTTATAAAGAAAAAATTGGTCCAAATGAAGATATAATTTAAAGAGAAGAAAGAGGTACGTTGAGAGGGTATGTACTTCGTGTACCATACCCTGGGTCACGAAGCAGGACGACCCAGAAGGACTTAACCAAATTGGTCAAATTCTTAAGAAATATAGGATCCTAAGCAACACACATCGGCTAGTGAAGTTAGCTTAGGCCTGAGTAATAAGAGCCTGGCTGAATAACATAGGATACTAATACTTAACCACCGTCAACTTTCTTACAAATACTTAGTGTGATAGTCGAGCCATCTTACCATTCCTTATCATCTAAATCTTTACTTATCTATTTCTTATGTACGTCGCATAAACGTACATATAATTATCATCATCATCATCAGCTCATTAAACGTCCCCACCGAGGGGCACGAGCCTACCCGTATACGGTGATTAGGCCTTAGTCATATAATTATGAAAATTCGAAAATACTGTATTTACGTGGTAGGATTTGTACCGCACCCTCCTGATCGGAAGGCAACAGTCCATATGAGCCACCGACGCTCTAGTCAGTGGCGTGCACTTCATATATGCAAATAAGCAGTGCATACCCTGTGCGCTAGACAACCCGGAAAATCGCCAACATATTAAATGATTCCCATTTATTCGCCCAATTTCCTCTATCAATTTTCTACAGATTTGAAACCATATGCTATCTGCTGTCAACAACAGCACTTAATTTGTCAAATGGAAATTATTTATTGTTTTCGCGATTAGTGTCACTTTGCATACCCTTCTCATAATCTGTGTGCACGCCACTGGCTCTAGTAGTAAGCAAATTCGTACAATCCTTTTATTAACTTGTAAACAGAATATAGTATCATAAGAAAAATAGAAATTTTGATAATTTAAAATATATTAAATAAATTAATTTAAAATTTAAATCAAAGTATCACATCAACGTTCGATTCATGTCCAATGCAATATTCAATTTCATACCTCCAGGATAAATTTGATGGAAGTAAATCTTTCGCTTTGGCGACAAATCGACGTTTTATCAAATCGTTGCTATCGCCCAAATAGGATTTCTATTGTGACACATTTTTACCGGATATATATTTAATGTTATCCCGTAGCTACAAATATGTCATAAATATACTCAATATAGTGCCTAAGCTAAAAATACTTTTCTTGGCGTGCGTGTACATTAATATTCAGAATTTGTGATCCGATGAAACGAGATTTTATAAAAGACATGCTTTAGGCAAAGACGTTTTTCTCAGCTACTAATATGGCGGTCTTAAAATCACCAGGAGCCATAAGATTTTGGAACTGTGATGCCAGGGTGGTCTTGATGGGTTCATCATCAGCTCATTATACGTCCACACCGAGTGGCACGAGCCTCCCCGTACCTGGGTGTATAGGTCTTGTCGTTCAGGCGAGCCAGTGCGGAATGGCCGACTTCACGCACAACCTTTGGAACTCTTTGCAGGCGTACGCAGGTTTTCTCACGATGTTTTCCTTCACTGTAAGAGCGTCGAATAAAAGTACATATAATTTAGAAAATTCGAAAACATTTTGGCACGTGACGAGATTTCAAACTGCACCCTGTAGATCGGAAAACAAAAGTCTTCACCAATGAGCCACCGATGCTCATGAATCGCCTCTTACGTTTATTTAAACGATGACCCAGATGGTGTAATGGATGTGAAGTCGGCTACTATAAAAAAAGTCCAGGGTTCGATTTATGTTTTATTTTATCTGTGGTAGTATTAACAATTGTGTTAATGTATTAACAAAAATTAAGTCTAGATGTACTGACGCACTAGAGCGTCGGTGGCTCAGTGGTGTGGACTGTCGCCTTCCTACCGGGAGGGCTGAGGTTCAAATTCCGACACGTACCAATGTATTTTCGAATTTTCGAAAAATATATGTACGTTATCCGACGCTCTAACGGTGAAGGAAAACATCGTGAGGAAACCTTCATGCACGCCTGCGAAGAGATTCGAAGGTTGTGTGTGAAGTCGTCCAATCCGCACTGGGCCCGCGTGGACGACTAAGGCCTATTCACCCTATACGGGTAGGCTCGTGCCCCTCGGTGGGGACGTTTAATGAGCTGATGGTGATGATGATGTACTGACGCACATATGCATTGAATATGATGATAAGCATTTTCAAAGATAGACATCTATATAATAGGGATGATGACAATTTTTTTTTCTGCTGTTATATCGATGGACCGCATAATAATAGAAACATTGTTAAAATAATTACTCCGTTAACATTAAAACTCACACAGATTTTCCGATTCTAATAACACATTAATGGACTTTCCCAAAAACGCTGCATAAAATGGCTACCTAGTTATGACGTCACGCCTCAGTAGATAGTATGCATAGTTTATGAATTTTGTACTTCAACTATATTAAATGATGCGTTTATTAAAACGGTTTCATAGCAAAAGTTTTTTTAAATTGTATATGTTATCCTTTTGATTACAAATTTACTTTTGATTACAATTAATCTACTTTAAAAATGGACTACCCTACCTAACTGTGAAGACATAAAATTCATAAAATATGAGTTTTCAAGCTGAGAGTAAGCACATCCTTATTTTTAACCCAGATTTGTAATAATATAAAATAGCTCTTACGATTCCAGGACCCAGTCATCATGCCTATTATAATAATATATACTCATAGAATAAATAATTCTGTAAAAGAATAACTGTATGCAATGTTCTTATCAAACAAGATTACGTTCGACCATAATCCAATCGCTTAGGTCATATAATACTGGGTGCACACCTAAAGCAAATATCCTAAATTAAATAAATAAATATCTACTGACAATCACACAGCGCCATCTAGCCCCAAGTTAAGTGTTAAGTCTGTATAACGGGTACTAAACAACGGATAAACATACATATATATTTTTTTGTAAATACATACATATTATACATAGAAAACACCCAGACCATTACAAACAGTGCAAACATTTGTGTGCATTGTTCATGCACACAAATGTTTGTACTGCCCGGGGATCGAACCCGGAGCCCTTGGTGTTGCGGCCGACCTCTCAACCGCAATACCAAATGGGTCGTCAAAATCATTTGTATACTTACTCAGTTATTTTTATTTTACTCTAAATTGTTCTTGAATTTGTACAATAAAAAATATTCTATTCTATTAGATTCTCTTGCTTATATCTTTAGCCACTAACTTAAGAACTCGTGTCTGTTCACTGTTAGACTAAGATCCTACTTCTCAATGGTGAAGAATTTTGCTATAATGAGGCGGTTTGCGGGATTGGTTAACAAGTTCAAAGTCACTCAACGCGCAATGGAGCGAGCTATGCTTGGAGTCTCTCTTAGGGATAAGATTAGAAATGATTTAATTCGTAAGAGAACTAAAGTGACCGACATAGCCCGCCGGATCAGCAAGTTGAAGTGGCAGTGGGCTGGTCACGTATGTCGCAGAACCGATGGCCGTTGGAGCACACGAGTTCTGGAGTGGAGACCGCGTCTTGGCAAGCGTAGCGTAGGACGCCCTCCGGCCCGATGGACCGACGACTTGCGAAAGGTCGCTGGTGGAAGCTGGATGAGAAAGGCGGAGGACCGGGATGTCTGGCGCAAAATGGGGGAGACCTATGTCCAGCAGTGGACTGCAATAGGTTGAAGAGAGAGAGAGAGAGGGTCGGTTAAAATAGTAGTACCTTATGTAGAGCGTCAGAGGTTCCATTTGTGTGGCACTAAAAGACGCAAACATGTATCGTCTTTGTAGAGTCAATAAATCCACTTATGCTATGAGACAATTCCGTTATAAATCCGGTAAATTATACAACAAATTAAATGTGAAATTGCACATTTATGGTCAGACATATAACAAATGCAAAAAACACTACGAGAGATCTAAAATCATGGACTTACGAAGAGGCTGAAGCTATGTGCAATAATACAAAAACACTCTGTATTTTGCACATATATTATGCACAACAACACACACACACACGCACACACACACACACACACACACACACACACACACACACACACGCGCGCACACACACATACACGTTCGGTTTTTTTTTTGTCTTCTTTTACATTTATTAACTTAAGATTAACTTTATGTAAGAGCGGGGTCTCCTAACACAGGTTCTTTGCACTTACCAGGAGGCCAAACACAATTCTTTTATTGTAAACATAAATTATAAAGGTAGAAAAAATGTTGCCTGGGAACATCAGGTTCCAATCCCGCCACGGACCAATGTCTCTTCAAATTTCCGAAATTATATGTACGTTTATCCGACGCTCTTACGGTGAAGGAAAACATTGTGAGGAAACCTGCGCACGCCTATGAAGAGATGCAAAGGTCGTGAAGTCGAGTAATCAGCAGTGGTCCGCGTGGAGACTAAGGCCTAATCACCTATACGGGGAGGGTCGTGCCCCTCGGTGGGACGTTAATGAGCTGATGATGATAAAANTCGCTGGTGGAAGCTGGATGAGAAAGGCGGAGGACCGGGATGTCTGGCGCAAAATGGGGGAGACCTATGTCCAGCAGTGGACTGCAATAGGTTGAAGAGAGAGAGAGAGGTGGGTTAAAGATAGTAGTACCTTATGTAGAGCGTCAGAGGTTCATTTGGTGTGGCATGTTGCCTGGGAACATCAGGTTCCAATCCCGCCACGGACCAATGTCTCTTCAAATTTCCGAAATTATATGTACGTTTATCCGACGCTCTTACGGTGAAGGAAAACATTGTGAGGAAACCTGCGCACGCCTATGAAGAGATGCAAAGGTTGTGCGTGAAGTCGAGTAATCAGCAGTAGGTCCGCGTGGACGACTAAGGCCTAATCACCCTATACGGGGAGGGTCGTGCCCCTCGGTGGGGACGTTTAATGAGCTGATGATGATAAAAGTTGGTCTTAAGCCAAGCAGTAAAATGTAAAAGTACATATTTTTATTTAAATGTGTACTCAGTATACCTCGTGCCTTAAATCAATTGCCACTAGAATCTTTTTCTACCCTATTCGCCTAAAAAATTGCGGTCACCACGAGTCCCTTGCCAACTTATAGAATAAAAATAAAGGGCGGTACAAACCCTTATACTTTAGGGAAAATATTACTTTACGATTAATAAAACAACTTTTGGGGAATATTTGGATATCTTGTGTTTGAAGGCCAACACTAAGTTATGGGGAAAGCCTGTCCCTGCAGTGGGACGTTGACCCATTTGGCGTAACGGTTGAGACGTTGGCTACTACAAGGGATCCGGGTTCGATCCCCGGACATTACAAACATTTGTGTGTATAAACATGTCTGTTTGCATTATTCTGGGTGTTTTCTATGTCTAATACGTATTACAAATAAAATGTATAAGTATGTTTATCAGTTGTTTAGTACACGTAATACAAGCTTCACGATTAACTTGGAGCTATTAGTAGACGGCGCTATAACGTCGGTGGCTAATTGGTGTGGACTGTTGCCTTCCGACCTGGAGGGTGCACTAGGCCCGTGTGGACGACTAAGGCCTATACACCCTTTACGGGTAGGCTCGTGCCCCGCGGTGGGAACGTATAATGAGCTGATGATGATAATGAAATAAGCCCTAAGTCTAGCAGAAGATTGACATGGTCTTGTAAAGAAATGTTAAGTAGATGTCAATAGGTAATTTTAAGAACGACCAACAAATTATATGAAACTAACAGTATTATGTTTTTTCATTATTTTTTACTGTCATCTTATAACAATATGTTTGCCAATTTTAGGGTAGCTTATTATCTTTGAGGGGTGGATGTTTTTAAGGGTTAGGCGGGAGGGAAATAATTGGATCGGAACTAGTCGAATACTATGACTTTGTTTATTATTGACGACCCTCTGGTGTAATAGTTGAGACGTCGGTTATTACACCTAGGGTTACGGGTTTGATACCCGGGCAGTACAAATATTTGTATAAATGAACATGTCTGTTAGTATTGGTCTGGGTGTTTCCTATGTTTAATGTGTATGTATTTTAAAAAATAAGTATATAAGTATGTTTATCCGTTGTTTAGTATCCATATTTTAAGGCTAATGCTTAGTTAGGGGCTAGATGGCGCTGTGTAAATGTCTATGGTTATTTATTATTATAAGAAAACAATATGCACACAAAAATGGGTTCATAATATAATCACATCATCAGCTCATTAAACGTCCCCACCGAGGGGCACGAGCCTACCCGTATAGAGTGATTAGGCCTTAGTCGTCCACGCGGGCCCAGTGCGGGTTGGACGACTTCACACACAACCTTCGAATCTCTTCGCAGGCGTGCATGAAGGTCACGATGTTTTCCTTCACCGTAAGAGCGTCGGATAACGTACATATATTTTTCGAAAATTCGAAAATACATTGGTACGTGTCGGGATTTGAACCTCAGCCCTCACGGTAGGAAGGCGACAGTCCACACCACTGAGCCACCGACGCTCTCAATATAATCAGAAAGATACATTATGTACCAGGTTTTAAAAATTATGAAAGTGCTTAGGAGTGCACGTTAAGTCAGTCATGGTTATTATCTAAAGAGCCGACTTCACGCGCAACCTTTAAATTTCTTCGTAGGCGCAGGTTTCCCTGCGATGTTTTCCTTCACCGTAAGAGCGACGAATAAACGTACATATAATTTTAAAAAATCGAAAATACAGTAGTAGGGATTTGAACCTGCGCCCTTGAGATCTGAGGACAACAGTCCACACCAATGAACCAAGAACGCTCATTGGATAGTTATGTTAAGCTGAAAGCCTGTACCCTAGGAACGTTACAGGCTAATGATGATGATGATATAAATGGTACCTTAAAGTATGTAAGTTGATGACCTTGAAGTATGTCAGTTATTATTCCATTCAATATTTAAGGGACAGCGTCGTTTTGGGCCATCTTAGGAAATCGAAGTAGTATGAACAAACAAACAGTGCAATTTTTTATTATAGAAATAGAAATTTTATTTTGCGAGAATGTGGTTAATTACAGATGACAGTTATTTTTATACATTTCCAAGACACATTCACCCAACGGGGCATGCAAATACATAACAATAATTATATTGAAACAATTCTCCTTTATTTTAATGTCAGATAGATCATATATATATATATTGAAACGTATCCTTTCTTTTCATCATTCTTTTCCACAAACTGACAATAGTTTAATTTGGTGCGGTACATTATTTAGAAATAAGCTAATAAAATGAAATTAAACTATTGATTGCATAATTTTATGAAAGTCCTAAAACTTTATTTGGTATTTGATTCGAGTAAGCCGTTTTTCGTATGCTCCTCGAGGACTCTATGGCATAGCGTGCCTACTTGTAGGTCTTTATTGGGTTAATAAACTACACTGTACTGAACTTTACGAAGTATGCTTTTTTGGATTCATGTTAACAAAAAATATAAATAATTAAATATAAAAATAAATATTCATCGTCGAGCCATTTCATGCATGAGCTCAATGGCGTAGCTGCAAGCGCGATCGTTAAAGTCAAGCCACTATCAAAATGGTCAGTCATAGGATGGGTAACCGAAAACTATAATTTCAAGTCTTTATGTACTCTGGAAGGCACGCTAAGCATTTGGTCGTGGCTGCTGTCTTGGGGTTTTTTATCGATTAGGCGTCATTGGCGGACAAAGGATTAATAAATAAATATTCTTAACCCTTTACTAACCTATACTAGGTGGTAGACTCGATACTGAGTCGTCTAGGTAGGTACCAACGCAGTGCCAGATATCATCCCGTGAAACAGGAGTGTTATGCACTTCTGCGTTTCGGGAGGGCACTGTAGCTAGTGAAATTACCGGGTATATGAGACCTAACATCTGTTGTCTCGGGTGTCGGGCGCAGTGCGGCGTTGATGGAGGATAATAATTGTCTGTCAGTTGTTGGTCTCCTTTAATGCCGCTCTGTCATGGTCTGGCGTATCACTTACCATCAGGTGAGCGTCCAGACCGTCCTGTACACTTATAAAAAAAAGTACTATTCCAGGTGACATAGGATCTAAGTATAATATTTTAAGTTTCTGAAACTCCAAACACCTGCACGAAACTGAGTTCTATTCAATACAGAATCTGTAACGCGCAAGTAAAAAATCTATTTATGGAAAAAGATATCAAATTTGTTTTCCGAACGCAAGCTACAATATTTGTTATGCAAGTTTGATTTATAACCACAAGTAAAATTGAGTTGTTAATTTATTTCCGGCTAAAGGCTGTACGAACTTTCGTATAAAAGAAATATGGACTGTACGTAGGTAATAAATTACTTAATTGTAAGAGGATACTGAGAGCGTCGGTGGCTCAATGGTGTGGACTGTCGCCTTTCTACCGGGAGGGCTGTGGATCAAATCCAGACACGTACCATCGGTTTTCGAATTTTCGAAAATATGTACGTTATCTGACGCTTTTACGGTCAAGGAAAACATCGCGAGGAAACCTTCATGCACGCCTGCGAAGAGATTCGACGGTTGTGTGTGAAGTTGTTCAACCCGCACTGGGCCCGCGTGGGCGACTAAGGCCTTATCACCCTATACGGGTAGGCTCGTGCCCCTCGGTGGGGACGTTTAATGAGATGATGATGAAGAGGATACTTACACGTAACAGGCATTTGTTGAAAATGTCTATTTTCTTGCTTGACACTTCTCAATAGAATACTACAGTCTGAAACGATGGTCGTTGACATTCTGAGATGCACGATCACGAAGAAACGTCAACAAAAAATGTCCGAGCCCCATGACACATATCTACGTATAGTTATTTTTATATTAAGAACATGCAATTATTCATTTAAATTTCGATCTTAACGTTACATAGAAAGATTACAAAATCATAAGCTATATCATTATGACATACCTACATGTCATTCCCTTCAGCAAGCGACGGGATTTTTATTAATCATTGATCGGTGAAGTTGTACAGGCCATCTGCGGTCAACACTCATAAGTTATTACGAAAAAAATGAGATTATGAACAAAAATTCTGCCCAGTTAACGCGTTCGGCAGACTTTTGCCGCGGACATTTTTATTCGGAATACGAAGTTAGTGCTGTTTGTTGAATTACAAGTTATTTTTAGGATATTGATAGGTATTCGCTAATAATAAATGTAGATTTTGAGTGAAATTGTACCTACATCCATGTAAAAAAGTATAGATTCGTGATATGCTCACAAAACAATCGAAAAAAGTGTTCCGAATGCAGCGATCGCACACATACACATATTTCGAATGAGCGTATATTAACCTAAAAAAAGAGTACATACTGTACTCTCTTCGGCGGTTCGTTTTTGAGGCTCGGATGGATCTACCTTTATATATACAGAATATCATTGCCTACATCTAGTTTATTGTTCATCTAAGCCAAATAGTATATAACACTACGTTTTAATCTAAGCTCACATTTGACATTAATGAGTGTTTTAAGGAACTTTTTTTCAGAATTGAATAAAGACTTTTTGTTTTTGGGGGAGATTGACTGACCAAATCATGTGTCACGGTCAGGCGTATCACTTACCACCGGGCGAGCGAATTGACAGTCCCGTTCACTTATGACATAAAAAAATGTTATAAGTTATACAATACCGTATTGGTTTCGTCCATTTTAAAACTAACATCCATATTCCAACCTTATTTAGCCATTTAAACTCCTTCATATTTTAGAAGTATATACACCTTTGAAGTGAAATAGATACGCGATATGGGTATTTGATTTTATTGGCACCTGTCTTAGTCGATAGGTAACTGTACGGAATTCGAAATGAATCGGTCATGCTCGCTCGACTAAGTAAATTTCAATTGGCTTATTCTGGGTTTCTTTTTTATGGTATCTAACAGTTCAAAAACTAGATAGAAAAAAATTTTGATGTATTCAATACCCATATGGTAAACTGGTTAAAAAGTGGGCTATTACATCAAGGATTCAATCCCCAGGTAGTACAAATATAGCATGAACAATGAACATATCTATTAGTCTGGATGTTTCTATATTATTATCTACTAGGTTGTAGACTCGGTACTGAGTCGTCTAGGTAGGTACCACCGCAGTGCCAGATATCGATCCGTCAAATAGAAGTATTCCGGGTATAAGAGACCTGACATCTGTTGTCGGGTGTCAAGCACAGTGCGGCGTTAATGGGGATAATAATTGTTTATCAGTTGTTAGTCTCGATCAAAGCTGCTTTGTCATGGTCAGGCGTATCACTTACCATCAGGTGAGGGTATTGACCGTCCTGTACATTAACATAAAAAATATTGTTTGATGAAAAACCTTTGTAAGTGCGCTTAGTACTACCATAGTAACCTTGCTTGAATTGTTTAAAATGATGCAGCATCAATTTCGGATATTGTTTTACTTTAAGTTACTGTTATAATGTCCGCAGTCCCAGCAGACATGATTCAACACGGTTCCACTAAGAAAGTATCCATAAAAACATGTCCAAACTTAGCCAACGTATTCAGCAACTGATGAACCTTGGGCAACTAAATCTTCTGCAATCGTCTAATCTTCCATCTTAGGTGCAAAAAATTGTTAACAAACATTGATCACGGATTATAGTGTAACGATTCGCCCATTCATGATTAAGCACGTCCATCAAATTCCTTGGGAAATCAGTTTACAGCAATAGTATGAATGAGAGTGTTCCGCCTCATGTTTCCACCTTTCATTTTCGTTAGTAATAAAGTACGCGGGCAAAAATTGGACTGTTTGCATCAGGAATTACCTGACAGATCTCCTGAGCTAATTTTGCTATTGGTATATTTGTTATTACAACATTATTACGTCACGGTGCTAGTTTATCTACTGACGAACTATTTTGGAATTCAAAAATATAAAAGATTACTAGTCGCTATGCTGTTCTCATAAATTCAAATAGAAATCAAGTTTTTAATTTTTAAATTGTGCATCAGCATCAGCATATTTAACGTCCCCACCGATTGGTACGAGCCTATCCGTATAGGATGTTAAGGCCTTAGTCGTCCACGCGGCCCAGTGCGGTTGGACGACTTCACGCACAACCTTTGAATCTCTCCGCCGGCATACGCAGGTTTCCTCTCGATGTGTTCCTTCGCCGTAAGAGCGACGGATAACGTACATATAAATTCGAAAATTCTATGTGGTGACTATGTGGCGGGATTTGAATCTCTGCCTCCCGATAGGAGGCCACAGTCCACACCATTGAGCCACCGACAAAATTGTGTAGTTAAATAATTATTTAAAATATGTTATGTCGTTATTTAAGCGTAACTTGGCTTCAATCATTAATAATACGAAAGCAGGTGGACAAACAACCTGGACTTGACATAAAACAAAGGCAGTAAGATATTCATTAGAAACCATCAAAACGCAGTTAGAAAACAAGAAAGTATTTGAAAACTCATTAAGGGCGCTCCTGTCCGTTTGTGAGGCTTTTCAAGTTATGATTAAAATACGTTTTCATGCATTTCGGACATGGGACGTTCCTCATTGACAACTTTAGTTTTACGTTCGTTTTCGTTTCGTTCGAATTCAATGCTTTAAAAAAGTTGATGATAGTCAATTTGAAATGAAATGAGAAATCTAAGCCATCATTAAATAATTTAATTCCTAACTAGTAAAGATGTATTTATACTTATGTCATGGCATCATTTTTACATGAAATGTACCACCGCTGTGCCTGATATCGTCCCGTGAAACAGGAGTGTTATGCACTTCTGTGTTTCGGTATGAGGTCACTGTAGCTAGTGAAATTACCGGGTCTAAGAGACCTAACATCTGTTGTTTCGGTGTCGGCGCAGTGCGGCATTGACGGAGATAACAACTGTCTCCAGTTGTTGGTTTCCTTCAATGTCTGTCATGGTCAGACATATCACTTACATCAAGTGAGCGAGGTGATCGTCCCGTAATTATAACATAAAAAAAATTGTGACATTCAATATATTAAATATAGCCTAACATGTGTGTGCAATGTGTGTCGTGTGTTAAATATGTGTTTTGCGCATAAGATCACATACGTCATATATTAAATATAATAACCAGAAAACGATTTTTTAAAAGTTATGTCTCGTCATTGTCAAGACTTCAGCCATTTAATAAGTATTTACATTCCCTAACTATAAAGTTCGATATAAATTTCGATTATCTGGAGATAAAGATTTCTGTGGGTTACCACACCCGGATATAATGCAATACCTAATCGCACTTCCTTCAATCAATTTGTAATTTATGTGCAAATTATGTGCAACAGTGACGGCGCAGTGGGTTTTTAACCACAAGTTAAATTGGAGTATTATTGGTTAGATTGCCAAAACGTTCACTGCAAGGCAACAATTATCTTAATGACTTTTGACATTTAAGTTTCGGGTTATAATTAATCCACATTCGATAAAGCGTCGGTGGCTCAATGGTGTGGACTGTCCCCCCTACCGGGAGGGCCGAGGTTCAAATCCCGCCACGTACCAATGTGTTTTCGAATTCTTCGAAAAATATATGTACGTTATCCGGTGAAGGAAAACATCGTGAGGACACCTGCGAAGAGGTTTAAAGGTTGTACGTGAAGTCGGCCAACTCGCACTGGGCCCACGGGGGACGACTAACGCCTAATCACCCTATACGGGTAGGCTCGTGCCCCTCGGTGGGGACGTTGAATGAGCTGATGATGATGAAAGCCTGGATCGCAATTTGTCAGGATGCACCAATCATGAGTATTAAAGTGCCAAAAATATATAATTTATTTTGATATTTAGCCCCTTCTAATCGTGGTCAATATTGCCCCAAATTAAAACGTTGACACATGTGGTTAAATGTTTAAAAAGTCAGTTACAAATCCAAGAAAACCAAAACCGTGTTTTCTATGTTTAATATGTATGCATTTAAAAAAACCTGTGTATTTGTGAACAACTTCCAAGCGCTGAATATAAGAGCGCCCTCTTGCTTAATAGACACTCTAGCCAGACCTTATTTTATTTCACATTAATATCCTCCCTGTATAAAGTCTATAAATTCCATAGATTTTAGCCTCCATTTACCAAATCAGTCGCCAGTATGCCTAGCCTTACGTTACCCTTTCCGTCCCCTAAATGACCGTTAAGTCATATAGGTTATATTTCCTCATGCTCTAAGTTGTGCTGTGTATAATATGCTTAAAGCTGAGAACTCATAATACATCTTATTTCTTAAAGAAAACCCATATATAGCTTAAACCTATATGTATATTATTTAAACAACGATCAAATTCATACCAATTTATAAACAAGGGAAACATTAAATAATTGAAATACAATTTCGTTGAAATAAGCAATAAAACTAATAGAAACCGAATCAGTGTTGCCAATTAATTATGCATAAACATGAAAAATGAACCGTGCCAATGATTCGTTACAATTACGCGTAAGGCAAATATTATATCAAAATTCCATAGTTCGTTGAATTTACGACATAGTGTTCCGGCCCTAAGGTCGGTTTTCCATGTCACGGCGGCTCCGTCACGCTTGCGTAACGATAGAAATCTGTATCATCTCGATTAGCCATAATCGAATTCCGATGAAAGTGTAAAAAAGGAAAGTGTTTAAACCAACAAAGAGGTTGTACTCGTGTTTAAAAAAAGTATAATTTACTTTTTTTTGTTACAAACCTCTTTCGGAATTGGCGCGAAAATTAAATTATGAACGCATTTTTACGCTGTCGATTGTTTTTTAAAAACATTTCCCATGGCCATTTCTGCTTATTTTTTATTTCCGGGATAAATAAATAGATAAAATGAATGTTTAGTAATTTGGGTTCCAAAGCTAAATGGCATAATCACGGAAACCTTATAAATTTGTCATGTCTGTCTGTCCGTATACCACACCCTTTTTTCCAAAAAAAATTAGCACTAGACTGTGCAAACTTTGTACGTATATGTATTCTGTGAACATCAGATAAGGTTTTGATAAGAAACTTGAAAAAAAATTGAGTTTCAGTTCAATACATGATTGAACTAAAACTATTTTTTATACAAAAATGGTTGAACTGAAACTGAAACTTTTTAATTGAAACCACACGTTTGGGGTTTAAATTTGGAGCTCTTAAGAATGATAATAAGATTTCAAATTATCTGTTTTATAAAATGAATTGTTTGCGCGAGATACACTTCCAAAATGTGCGTTTATTGTTTATAGTCGTGACATTTTAAATATGACCTCTCATATTCATACAAGAAGAAAGGACCTAGTTCACACATATTGATCCAATTATACGAACGTGTATGTTTGTCTTAAACGTATTAGATTATATGTATACCAATTATATGCGTACGTAGTTTCGTAAGTCAATCAACACTATCTTGTGGATAGGTAATTAATATTGTTGCCAGCTGTCCCGACAATTGCGGGACGATTTCAGGGATCTGGGGACGCGTCCCGCTTTGTACTTGATCGTGACGCCAAATGTCCCAAATCAAATATGAAACTCATGTAACGCTACGTAATCACTGGCCGATTGGTGTGGACTATTGCCTTCCGATGTGCAGGGTGCAGGCATACAAAAAAATATATGCAAAAACCTTTATGTTTTTATGTCTGTTTCCAAGCATTTTGTAACATCATTGAGGCTCGTTGCCAAAACGTTCACTTGAGACATCGTTGAGGCCTTCAGTTAGCTGTGGACATAATTACTTTTTTTATGTAACGAAGTTAACAGGAGTAAGGACGCTTACCTGATGATAATTGATACGCCTGACAATAACAGAGCGGCATTGAAAGAGCCAACAACTGATAGACATTAATTATTCTCCATCAATGCCGCAGTACGTCCGTCACCCGAGACAACAGATGTTAGGTCTCTTGTACCCGGTTATTTCACTAGCTAGGTAGGTGGCATGATGATACTGTCAAAGAAGAACCCTCCGAACTGATGGTAGATGTTATCTTTCCCTTTTAACGCCGGGAATCCGGACACAATAGAAAATCTATTGTCTCAAGAACCTTAAGGCATCTCTCTCTTCAACCTATCGTAGTCCACTGCTGGACATGAGTCTCCCCATTTTGCGCCAGATATCCCGGTCCCCCGCTTTCCTCATCCAGCCTCCACCAGCGACCTTTCGCAAGTCGTCGGTCCATCGGCAGCAGCATTAAGGCATTATTATGGGCAAAGGGTTAACCCACAGACATCGGAATATACAATTAGACTGGACAAGCCGCCAAGTTTATAGGCAGTCCCAGTGTCGCAATTTCTTTTCGGTTCTTACCTGTGAAAAGTTATTATATTTCTTGGTAAATTTACTGATTCATTGCGATGATGGCATGTTACAATTGCAAAGGATGGCATTTTGGGAAAAAACGGTAATTTCTTCTAATATTCATGCGTCTTGACTCGTCTCACAGAGCGTAAACTGGCAGCCAGTGTATGCTCGTTGAGCTTACATTTGTCGCACTTAAAAACGCGGCTTGCCCCATCTCCTGTATTGGGAAATCTGTGGGTTAACCTATCGCTAACATTTCTGTTTACTGCTAAACATAGATCTTCCTTATTTTGCGCTTGATATTTCAGTCCTCATTTTCCTCATCCAGCCTCAACGACGACAAGGCTAGGTGGTCTTTGTCCAGCCTCCACCATCGACCCAATGATATTCTGTTGCAACGACCTACCTCTCTCAAGCGGTCTTATTTATTTATTTATTTTATTTTATTTATTTATTTATGGTTCACCAACGTTTGTGTACAATATTACTTAAAATAAAATACATGATAACCTTAAAAACTAATTGCCACAAACATTTAAAGGCAAACACCGCATGCATTTTAATCTTCGTAATAATACTTTATTTACTTAAAAAAAATGGTACGCTTAATAAATAAGTTTCCAGTGAGGTGAAGTTACTTAGTGATGGTTGTCCAACATCATGCTACAAAACTTCTCTGGTGAGTCATAGTGAATATCCATTATGTCACTATATTTATTAACCAGCTTAGACATTCTAGCTATTGGGGAGTTAGAGCCGAAAACAGTTTTCCGAAATGGCGCATTGAGATGCGTCTTTACTGCAGAACTCGACTGCTACAACGACCATTAAAATTTGTTTATATCTGATTTTAATTCAAATTATTTAGTAAATGACTTTTAAAGGTCTCATGATTAAATAATTAGGATTTAAAATATCACTTCAAAAGAAAAATTCCGAGTTCTTATACTATATGACTGAAAACGCTATGGTACCTACCACGGCGCCATAGTGTCATATAAAAAGTCGACCTTCATTGAGAAGCATTTCTGAAATGACAATTGGGTTAAGTAGCATCACAGATAAAATGCATTCGCAAGAAATGTTATGGGGTACAGTACTGTTTTTATTATGTTTGCAGTTGTATATTCTTCGAGGAATTCCACTGAGTGAATTTTTATTTTCTTAGTATCATGGACGTTTAAAAAAATACGGACGGAGTTCGCTAACAACTAACGTGTGTCTTAATTCGGCCAGTTTATGTATGGGTAACAATGATGTAAAAAGTATAGATTAGGGATATGTTCACAAAACAACTGAAAAAAGTGTTTCAAATGCAGCGACAGCACACATACACATATTTCGAATAAGCGTACATTTACCTAAACAAAGAGCCTACAACTGTATTCTCTTCGGCGTTTCGTTTTTTAGCACGGTGGGCGTAGCTACATTTATATAAATTTTAAAAGAGCAGGGCTTGTGTTGTGAAATGGTGCAGAAATCGTAGTGAACATAAGGCAGACAATCCAGAAATTATGTATTAGATATACCTATGACAATGATATAAAAAAGTATGGATTCGTGATATGCTCACAAAACAATCGAAAAAAGTGTTCCGAATGCAGGACAGCACACACAACGACCATTTCGTGTTGCGGTTGAGAGGTCGGCTGCAACACCAAGGGTTCGATCCCCGGGCAGTACAAACATTTGTGTGCATGAACATGTCTGTTTGTAATGGTCTGGGTGTTTTCTATGTATAATATGTATGTATTTACAAAAATATATATATAAGTATATGTATCCATTGTTTAGTACCCATAATACAGGCTTCACGCTTAACTTGGGGATAGATGGCGCTGTGTGAATGCCAGTGGATATTTATTTATTTATATACATATTTCGAATTTCAAACACGTTTACCTAAACAAAAGAGTACAAACTGTACTCTCTTCGGCGGTTTGTTTTTAAGGCACGGATGGCGTATGTACCTTTATATATACAGAATATCATTGACCTATGATTGAATCGAAAAGTGAACAACTCGATTACATATTTTTAGTTAAAGACAATAAAATCAGTATACAAAAAAAACAAAACGACATCTTTGACAGCAGCTGTCATTTTGGGGAAACATTGTATGTATAACAGTCCGACAATGATAGTCCATCCGTATTTTTTATACGTCCATGATCCATGCCTAGTATTTAATAACAACGTCTGTCGTCTAATGATCTGAGTAAAATGAGGAGGTTATAGGTTCCAATTTTTTTTTGTTTTTTTCGATCGATGTTTCTTCACTTTTTTCGCAGTACGTTGCATGTGTGATAAGGTCCATTGACGGGCAGGTCGAAAATAAAAAAAAACCTCTAGAAACACTTGTATTTACTTTGACGACTCATGTGGTGTAATGGTCGAGACGCCGGCTACCACACCAAGGGTTTTGGGTTCGATCCCCGGGCAGTACAAAAATTGTGCATGAGCATGTCTGTTTATATTGGTCTGGTGTTCTCTATGTATGTATGTATTTACGGTCAGCGCATACGTGACCGGCCTACTGCCTCATCAACTTGTTGATCCGGCGAGCTAGGTCGGTATTAGTTCTCTTGCGGAAAAGGTCACTTCAGATTGTATCTTTAAGAGAGACTCCAAGCACAGCTCGCTCCATTGCCCGTTGAATAACTTTATATTTGTGAACCAATCCCGCAGTCAGTGCCCCATGTCTCTGCTGCTATGTTAGTACGGGTAAGACGCATTGCTCAAAGCCTTTGTCTGTAACATTGCGAATCGTCGACTGCAATACCTGATGTAACTGCCGAATGGCCGCCCAACCCAACTGAATCCTCCTACTAGGTTCCCTTTGTTAAGTACATTATTAATATATTAATACTATGTTATAGGTGGCGGTAGGGAGCACCATTCGGAACACTCTGAGGAGCACGAAGAACATGGGAAAAAGCGTACGAGGTATTCATTTGCTTATATAACTGTTAATAAAGAACATAATATATTTTCATACTAATGAAACGTTTTGTATACCAGTAATATTACCGGAAATAAGGGACCTTCCTTTAATTTGATTTTCTACAATATATTGTATCTGTCATGGTCAGGCAAATCAGTAACCACCAGGAGAATACACTGACCGTTAGAGTACACCGTTACAGTCCTCATGATGTTTCCTTCACCGTAAGAGCGTTGGATAACGTACATATACTTTCAAAAATTCGAAAACAACGTTACGTGTTACAACGGTACGTGTCGGAATTTGAACCTCAGCCCTCCCGGTAGGAAGGCGACAGTCCACACCATTGAGCCACCGACGCTCATAACTAAGAATATAATATTCTAATCTCAGTAAAAAGTAATTTAATAGGTTATGATAATGGATACTTTCATTAGTATGGTAATGTGCACCGTAATATCATTTTCTTGGGGATTAAACCGCCAAGTCTTTAATAAAATGTTAAAACGTATCCTACGGGTGAGCGGGGTACTACTGCATTTTTAGTTACCGTTCAAATTGAAGTCAAAGCAACACACATTTATTTATAAGAGACAGTTGAACTATTGTAGATTTTAGTTTTCCAT
>PQWD01002548.1:0-76892 GCA_019425675.1 Leucinodes orbonalis | reverse complement strand
GTCCCGCATGGACGACACCTTTACGGATAGGCTCGTACCCCTTGGTGGGGACGTAATGAGCTGAAGATGATAATTTCATAGGTAGGCAAACTAGTAGACGAGGTGGTAAGTGATATTGCCAACCATGGACATACGCATTTTAAATTAAAATAAATCATTAAGAAACGTAGCTAAGTAAATTATTGCGATAATTATTTAGTTTGTCTTTTGTTTTGTTTCGCTGGACCGCTACTTCCGATTCCGCCAAAGCCACGTGCGACATTTAATACACGGAACGGATTATTTTTCGTAAAATCCGATGTAAGCCAAACAAACGATTTAACATTTGGAGTTTTCAGACGACTCGTTTATTTGCCTATCGTTTTTGTTATATCCAACATAAATATTAAGGCAAATACTTGAATAGACTATAAACACGAGAAGAAACGATCAATCACAACAATTAACCATGTGTCGATGTCTGATGTTATCACAAAATAGAATATTTAACAACAGTAATTTTACCAACGCAGGCACTAGATCTTTCTTTACATTTAACTTCAGACGTCATTTTTTGCTTGGCACTGCTTTAAAGTCAACATGTTTCAAGGAGAATTTAAGTTCTCGAAATTCTCCATTTTATGCATATAGGCGTCATCAGAGAAAAAGGGTTCCGACCAAGTTAGAAATAATCAAGGGAAGTTTAAAAACCATAAGCAAAGAATACTGTACGGAATCTTCTATATGTGGTTTAAAACATTTAGTAGATGAAGGTACACCATATATTGAAAGGTACGTAAGAACGACTAAGTGAAATGGCTGTAGTATGCAATAAAGTATACCAACTTGTGAACTTGTTTAGTTTTGAAGGCTTAGACTTGTTTGTCGCAATTACTTGGCTTTTAAACTAGGTTTGCGATTACGTCATTGCTCTTGCTGTTATATCATCTAAACCGCAAAAACCTGGTCCCATCCACATCGATTAAGATGTAATGTCATTGATGTTTCTCGCACCGATTAACATTGTTTCTGTTTGCAGAATCATCTGGAAAATAACTTTAATCGGTGCGTTGGCTGGATCCGTCAGTTTGGTTTGGATTACATTTATGAAATACTATTATGCTCCGTTGGTGACTACTCAGTTACCCGAAGGGTTTTCGGTCGATAAAATCATTTTTCCAGCTGTTGGATTGTGCACGAATAATAGGATAAGTAAACGAGCTGCAACTGAACTTGCAAAAAAATTGTACGTAATGTTTGCAATTTAATACTCTTATAGTAATAATACATCAATTTAACTTACGACGCGTATATTCGTCAACAAAAAAATATGACAACTAATATTTACATTATAATTTTCTTACATGTACACGATTAATTCCAATTCTTCATATCTCTCTTTTTCTTTTTAACATGGGTATCGCAGTCGACTGATAGCCCATTGATGGCATAGGTCTTCCCTATTTTTACCAAATATCCTGCCTTTTCTAGCGACCATTATGCTCGCTATATGTCGGAGGGCGACTCAGATTATGCTTGCCATCGAGCGTAAGACATAAGCAGTTCGTCCATCCACTTCACCGGCGAGCTATAGCGATAACTTAAGTGATTCGTGATAACATTATTTCTGGTTATATGTCTAAGAGAGACTATAAGCATAGCACACTCCACTTCTAATTATTCATAGATATATCTGGAATGTGGTAACATTTTTCAAACTTATACTGATATTCTTTGCAGAATACAAGAAGAACGCAATAAAAATTATACAGAACAGGATATGCTGTTAATGTTATTTGGTTTAGGTCAAATGTACGATTTGGCGATAGGGACCAAAAAGTATACTCCATTGCAACTCCATCGAGCTTTAGGCCGCTACGATGTCCAAACACTTCTTAGAAGCGTAAGTTTTAGAAGCACATGTGTGCTTGTTTTATCATAATACCTTTGCAGTTGTTCTTTAAGTTGGTTTAAAAGCATAAGTACCTGTGTTTGAATCGGCATTGATCTGTAATGGGTACTGAAATGTCTATCTATACCATACAGTTAAACTTTACAGACTGTTTGATAACAAGTTAAAAATACCACTAGAAAAAAATGAATAGAAGATACTATTAGTATTTGTTTTTCTTCTATAGGTAGACATTTGAACGCCATCTCACCTGATGTTAAGTGATGATGCGGCCGAGGGTGAATCATGCCTGCCCATGAAAAAGCCTATTCACTCTTGCCTTGAAGGTGGCCAGGTTGAAATGTTCGGGGAACACATAAGGACGCAAAGAGATCCATTTCTTTGCGTTGCGCATTTGGAACGAGGCACCATAGCGAGCTGTGGAATGTCGACCATGTAATGTCGAAGAGTAACATAGAAGTATCCTATATACTTCTATGTCACACTTTACTATTTTGATTTTAGTTAACCCCACGGTGCGAAGACCTCCTTGTAAGATGTGCCTGGAATGAGATACCAAAGAATTGTATGGACATATTCGATTTCCGACTAACCATGAACGGTTATTGTTGTACCTTTAATTACTTGAGGAATTCTGACATCTTTTTTAGAACGTAAGTGTTACTCCTTTTGTAATTTATCATATATCCACAAAATTATTTAAAAGATTAGGTATGTTTTTAGATTTACGCTTATAATTATACGGTTAAAATAATGTATCAATTAAGTAATGATTCTGAAATACTTATATAAAGAAAAAAATAGGTAAACATCTCAAAACAAAAGTGTGCATTCAGGGCAATTTGGTCTGTAACAACCCACCTTAATAGATTTATTTTGCCGTTTGCCTGATCTAATAAAAAGAAACTTTCCTAAATGCCGAGGACAACATACCTACTTGGTGGATACAAAAATATTGCAATCTTTTCAATACGTGTATATCTTCAATTTGATTGTATTACAGGTCTAATGGTTCATCACGTAGTATTAATATGTACCAATACGGAAACAAGTCATCCTTTGATTTTGATATGGGATTGAAGGTTTTGCTCCGGTTGAACGAAAGTGATGATTTCTTCTACAACAGGCCCTTACAAGGAGCACAGGTAACATGTATTATATTGGTATATAGTCACTTATATTTTTATTACTATAGTATATATTTATATACTATAGTAATAAATATATATATATATTTTAATAGTATTCATAATACCTACTTTACCTATAAATGAAATCTGAATGCTGTAATTGCAGTATCCACATTAAAACTGCATGCCAATATTTTATGGAGAAACGAAGTATTATAGAACATTAATAGCAAGCTGGATTATTCATATTTTTGTCCTTTTTCAGATGCAGTTCTCCGATGCCTATGACTTTCCAGATTCCCCAAGTGGCAGTTTTGCAATGCAAATTATAAGCCCTGGTGTTCAGGTAGGTACTATACCTATTAAACGGGGAAAAAGTATAGAGATTCAATTTCCATTTATATTTTAAATGTTATTTTTTTATCAACTATATAGTCAGATTGATGATCAATCGGACTGATTCTAAAGTCATGTTTCTAAAATGCTTTACGGTCTCTAACACGTTTGATGTAGCGACCATCTTATTGCCCCTCGTAAACCAGGATGAACTTTCTGTTCAGGCATTTGGGCGATTTAGTTTACAATAACCATACTGGGATAAATCCCGTAACTTCATTATGTGGTTTCCGTGAGGGGATCACGTAGCGAGCTAAACATGACCAAATGTTAATATACATAATATGACATGAAACATCGTTATGGTGACAGTCAGGGAAAAAAGGATATATGATCTATATTCTATACAAAATGGGGGCTTGGTATGATTGCTGAACCGGTTTTAAACTATCAGTCATTCAAAACAATCCGATTCGCAGCCCTTACGTTGCGTACTCTGACAGATCCTAAAGTGTATTCTTAAAATACATAACTGTAGCAGAGAAATCTAAGAGAAGAAAGAGACGATTTTTGGTTAATATAAACAGATAGGGTTTACTGCGTCAAATATACATATTATCTCCAATCTCGTCACCCTTATCGTTCAGTGGTCTGTAAAGCTTATCGCCGCTTGGTTTAATTTTAACGTAGGTGCGTAAACATGTTAAAATTTGTATACCTACATATATATTTTAATACAACATTGGTGCGAGTATTATTAATATCGCGCAAATAAAAATATTATATAGTAACTGCAAGTATGTGAGTTCAGGTTAGATATATCTAAAAATGATTTCGTTTTGCAATCCGCTGACGGATATACGCAGACGGATATATATAAAAGAAAGAATTCCTTTTCTATTGTTGTCAAAGTGTAGATCGAATATGACGATCGCTGCATAAAAACTATATGTATCAGAGATGGTTCTTGGATTATTAATGAACTTCACTAAACCTATATAACATGTTATATCTATGAACTGATTTGTTAATAATACAACTACCCGATAAGGTGATAAAGAGTAGATACCTTATTAGCTTGTTTCTTCATTGAAGATGTCCGTCTCAGTATTGGCCAGTTTCACGGAAGCTTCCAGGGACATCCAGCACGTGCCGGTGAAGCTTCGGCAGTGCTTATTCTACGATGAGTCGCCGTATCTACAGTTCTACACTCACAGTGACTGTATGCTCAAGTGCCGGATGCTGTTTCTGCTTGAACGTTGCAATTGCACTCCTTTTAATATGCCCAAGATGATGGAAGCGAGAACTTGCGATATGAGGGACGTCGGTTGCTTGAGGATTTATTTCGGTATGTGAGTCCAAAGTGAATAATAGTCATCAGACATTTCAATAAGTATCAAAAATTAAAATTTATAAATAAAACCTTTTAACCTGTAATATTGCGTCGGCGGCGCAATGGTGTGGACTGTCGCCTTCCTGCTGAGAGACTGAAGGTCAAATCCCGACACGTACCAATGTGTTTTCGAATTTTCGAAAATATATGTACGTTATCCGACGCTCTTACGGTGAAGGAAAACATCGTGAGGAAACCTTCATGCACGCCAGCGAAGAGATTCGAAGGTTGTGTGTGAAGTCGTCCAATCCGCACTGGGCCCGCGTGGACGACTAAGGCCTAATCACCCTATATGGGTAGGCTCGTGCTCCACGTTTAATGACCTGATGATGATGAATAAATAAAGAGGTGCTTTAGAAAAAATGTAAGGAACTACATGTAATTAAGGTTTGATAGAATTAAGCATGCATTAAGCAGTCTGCCGGGCCACTGAGTAAAGCCTAATTTGACAGAGGTCAAAGTAACATGCACACGCACACGCACATCACGTTTTTTTTAATTTATGAAAAAATATGTAGGATTTTAAGATTTTAAAGATCTGCTCAATGATAATTAAGTGGCTCTGATGTTTTGGAATAACTTTTGATGAGAAAAGGCGTCTCAAAATTTAAACCCCGCATCAAATATATTATCAGCATCTCGTCATCAGCTAATAACGGTCCACTGCAGAGCACAGGGTTTCGCGCACAATATAGCCATGGGGAGATTGAGTCATAACCCATCACGCAAGCGCAATGCGGATTGGTGGTAGCCGGGACCGACGGCTTAATGTGCCTTCTAGAGCACGGAAGTCTCTTTCTTTTCGGAAAATCAGGTGATACTGCCTGCGATGTCCTGACTAAACTAGCACAAACCACGTTTCCCCTTCGGAATTCGAATCCACGAACTCGGGGTCATCCATCGATCAAAGCCGGACGCTGCGCGCTGTGCTCGGTAGAGCATGGAGGCATCAAATATTTTAAAATAAAACAACCAAGACTTTACTCAGCGGCTCCACTATTGCTCGGATTTTTTCCAATAATGTGTTTTCATTTTATGGTTAGTTGGTAGAATAGAACAATCAGTAGTAATTCAATACGAGTTTTCAGTTTCTTCTTGCACAATTCAAATTTACTTTATAGCTTGCTATGTAGCTACCTTTGATCCTGTCTTATTACGGTAAATAGATATACATATACGTAACCTTTAAGCATCGAAAAGTCAAGTCTCTAAGATCTAAAAATAACTAGTTAGCTTATGCAATATTATTTTCTAGTCTAGACTATAAGTAGTTCCGCTAGATATAATCGGCCGTAATCCGACGTTCACAAATGCAAATTTCGGTTAAGCCGAGTTTCTGCTTATACCTATGAAAGAGGTATGAAAATATGTTCCAATAAATAGCAAACATAGAGCAATATGTACAAGAAATATTTTATTATTAGTATGATGATAACTTGAGGCTTCCGTCAGTATTTTTAAGAAAAAATAATTGTAACCACCGCGTACCATCGACAGTCCAGTACCTAGCATTTTTAGAAGTCTTATTTTCTCTTTTTCATTCAAAGTACACGATCAGTCAGAGCGTCGGTGGCTCAATGGTGGGTACTGCTGCCTTCCTACCGGGAGGGCGCAGGTTCAAATCCTGCCACGTACCAATGTGTATTCGATTTTAGAAATTATATATACGTTACCCGACGCTCTTGCGGTGAAGGAAAGCACCGTGAGGAAACCTGCGCACGCCCGCGAAGAGATTCAAAGGTTGTGCGTGAAGTCGGCCAATCGCGCTGGGCCGCGTGGACGACTACGGGCTATAAATATCTGTTGGTATTGCCGGTATAAGAGAGATTCATTAAGAAGATCCCACTGCAGGGACATGTCTTCTCGAACAACATAGCTATGAGGAGATTGGGCCGTATAGCCTACCACGAGGGTCCAATACGCATTGGACCCTCGTTAGTAGTTAACACACGGAAACGACTATTTAATAAAGGATATTAACGTATTATTTGTTACAACCTATCGGAGTTCACTTCTGGACATAGGTCTCCCCCATTTTGCGCCAGATATACCGGTCCACCACCTTTCTTATCCAGCCTCCACCAGCGACCTTTCGCAAGTCATCGGTCCATCGTGCCAGAGGGCGTCTTACGCTACGCTTGCCAAGACGCGGTCTCTACTCCAGAACTCGTCTGCTCCAACCGCCATCGGTAAAGCATATTAACATACTTATTATTACAGCGCAATCTATCACCGTGCGACCCAACGTGGATGTAGTCCCTCCAGAATTAGAATTGGATCAGGTAGCAGGGGGCCTGCACTGCCCCATGTGCTACCCAACATGCTCGAAGACAGCTTACAACTACTTCTTCAACAATGTGAACATCTATCCTGAGCTACTTAACATGGTGCCTGACAGTGATAGAGACGATTGGCTGTGAGTAATCAACAGAGGTTCGAATTAGGAGAGTTATGAACTAACACTGATTTCATATGGCGACGGAATAAAGTGATATGCCTCAAAGTCTGATATTAATTTTAAAAGGTATAAAAGTCCTCGTAATTTATTGAACCATCATTAAAAAAGCCTAAATAATAATTAAATGCTTAAGCTCCCATGAGCGTCGGTCGCACAATGGTGTGTACTGTTGCCCTCCTACTGAGAGGACTGAGGTTCAAATCAAACCTGAGATATCGAATTTTCGAAATTATATGTACGTTATCCGACGCTCTTATGGTGAAGGAAAACATCGTGAGGAAATCTGCGCACGCCGCTCGTCGCAGGCATTCAAAGGTTGTGCGTGAAGTCGGTCAATCCGCACTGGGCCCGCGTGGACGACTAAGGTCTATACACCCGATTACGGGTAGGCTCGTGCCCTCGATGGGGACATTAAATGAGCTGACGATGATGCTTAAGCTCTAAAGATTTTATTATTATTTACCTATGTATGATTTAAATATAATAACTCTGCCTAATTCTGACCTCATCTTTGATAACAATGTTTTAACGATGAATTTTATAGGTGAGCCCATTTAACCTCGACTGCATCTTAACTTCGAAAAAAAAAATTGTTGCTTAAGAACGGTCCGGCTAACAGGCTTCGACATATTATATGTATTAAGTGAACGGGACGACCACTTCACTCACCTGATGGCAAGTCTTTCATTGTCCATGACGATGTAATTTTGAAGGAAACCAATAATACCACATTTTTTGAAGGCAATTAATGCTTAGCGTTGTGGTCATTAGAATAAGATAATTTAATGTACAAACTTTCTTTCTGGAAATAAAACATTTTTATTATTATTATTTTCGATATCCTTAAGATCAACGGGCCAAATAGTGGCCCGGTCCCTTGGAAGGCATGTGAGGGGCCGAAGCCAACAGCACAGAGGCCTTTTTTCGAACGTTTAATCTTTGTAAGTGTTACACGTGGCGGATGCCATCACAGAATGCACATTATGATACAACCCATGATGACCTCCGCCAGGTGTGAAGTCTATTGTAAATATATGGAAACTACGATACTGGGCTATGGAGTTTGGTTTTGGTGGACTGGATGTCTGGGCTATGGGGGAGACTACGGACGCCTGTCATTAAACTAGTCTCACAGTAAAATAGAGACAGGCGGTGACTCGCCGCGGCTAGATGGGCCCCCTAAAGGTCGCCTGCAGTGGGGCGACAGGGGGGCAACGGGCGCTCGCGGCTAGAGGTGTCGAGAGGTGCGACACCGATTTCACCATCGCGAGTAACTACGCAAGTCACTCGGAGCGGGTTTCCTCGCTATTACGCTATTAGACACTTCCACCCCCAAACATATAGCTCTAGCGACTCACTCCCGACGGCCAATGAAGGCAAGCGGGAGGTGGGGATCTGGTCCTCATGGGGTCCACTTCGCCCACCGGCGGTATGACGAAGGCGACGACCAGAGACTTCCCCGGAGCACGGGACCGAGGTGCGCTCCACACACCATCAGCTTGCCACAAGCTGCCCGACGGTGACTGATTGCACCGATGATACTAGCATAAAGCTAATACCACCAGCGGGCGATGGGGTCGTCACGTCCCTAAGCGCTTATTATTATTATTATTTTTCATTTATATTTTGTTGATAAAATCTCCCAATGGTGGGGGCTTAACCATATCTACGAGCTTGTGGCTAAAGCAGATATGGTTTATCAATTTTATTCTATTGAGAGGAATTTTCTGACTATCCTACATGTATTTAGAATCGCCGCTTTTTGTAAGAGTAGTAGGGTAAGTGTAGATGTAGTAAGCGGTGATGTTTCTGGCGCGGTTGTGGAAGTACGTTCGGAGTGTTGTTATTTGTTTATTATGGAGATTCTGAATATCTATAAGCCCCCAGCCTTATTCTTGCCGAGGAAGAGTGAGCCGCTGTGTGCAAGATCTAGGATGATGTTTTCTGTATTTAGCCATATGAGTGCGTATAATACGCTGATGTTTTTTTAAATCAGATTGAGACCACCGAATTATTCCAAAAGAATAAGTGAGAACAGGTATGGCGTATGTATTTATGGCTTTTATTGTATTTTTTGAGTTGAGGTATGTATTCAGAATTTATGCAGTCTTGTTATGAATTTTGATGTGATTTCTCCTTTACTGTTTTTTCGTGTATTTTTTGAGTTTGATGATAACCTAAATACTTATATCCTACTACATCGTCTACAGCTTCTATTAGTTCTCCGGTTTAAACTAATATTACTTTTTATTATCCCACCCCGCTGCACAGATTGAATTTTGCATTTGTCTATTCCAAAGTTCATTTTTATGTCTGATGAATAATTTTCTGTAATATTAGTTAATTTTTGTATATCAAGAAGACTACTACCATATAATTTAATATCGTCCATATACAGCAGGTGAGAAATTTTGTCATCGGTATTATTATATCTTAATTTAAAACCACTGTTATTGTCATTTAATAATAAGAAAGTGGGTTAAGTGCAAGGCAGAACCAGAGTGGACTCAAAGAATCTCCTTGAAAGATCCCTCTGCGTATTGGGATAGCTTCAGAATCGGTATTGCTTAATCTTAATTTTGTTGACCAATTCTGCATGGAGTACTGTAGAAACTGTATTAAAATTGGGTTTATTTTATAATGTTGTAAAATATATAAAAGCCAAGTATGCGGAACGGAATCGAAGGCTTTTTTATAATCAATATACATAGAATATATATTCCGTTTTCTTTTAAGCGCCTGTTTAGATATTATTGATTCAATGGTTAATTGTTCTTTACAGCCTTGACTATACTTTCGACATCCTTTTTGTTGTTCGGCTAGAATATTATTAGTATCTGTATGGTTATATATAAGGTGAGAAATACATGACGTAACGATTTTATAGATATTTTGTAAACAAGTAATGGGTCTGTAATTAGTTGGATCTGACATATCGTTTTTATTTTTTAGGTAACAAATATGTGATACCGGTCGTAATGAACTCAGGCATAGTTTCAGGGGTCTGTATAAATTTATTGATAAATTATTATTATATTATTACTATTTCTGTCAAATTCTGAATATCTATTATAATGAAAAATCTGTTTATGTCCCACACAATAGTGATAGGTCCTATACAGTAATAACAGCTATACTTAAAATGAAGCAGAACACAACCATTTCCCTCGGGTAAAAATAAAAGCCTCCATATAAGACTTACTGATACATTCTGTTTAATATTTTTGCAGTTATATCAAAAACAAGTATTTCGCGTTCAGCGTCGAATTTCAAAAGTCCTGAAGGCGCAGTTGTTGATAGGTCCTTCGTTTCGGAATGAAGCCTTTTCGATCTTTGATTTTGGACTGCCACTTCTGCAGCCACACCTTCATATCCTCGATGGCGGTGTGTGGTCCTTGCAGTTGTCCAACAACAGTCCCTTGTGCGGTGTTCATCACCCACCCTTTTAGGCCAAGCTCACTGGCCTTCCTTTGGGTATGTTTTCTGAAGTAAACTCCTTGTACTTTGCCGAATACTTCAAAATCTGCTGTAGTGAGTTCTGATTTCCTAGTCACTGTAGCCATTTTATACAAATAATATCAACGTGATTTCTTGTAAAGTCCGACAGAGTCAATAAACATTTTGTCATTTAGTTTTCGTTTATTGGATACAAAAGTTTGCCGGCGTTGCGCGGTGCACAAAGGTTTGAATATTAGAGGTTGTCATGGCTCTGACAAACAAACAACTTTGTCTTCTGTTGCCTGTCGCCGCATTATTGAGGGTGATCAAAATATTTTGTCGATATTTATTCTTCAGAGATTTATTCCCATTCTTTAGGGAGACTAAACTCCGTGTATCCGTAACACATTCAATGAAACTTCAAAATAACTAAATTTTTCGAATTAACGTGATAGTTAAAATTCCCTATTTCCAACGTTTCATTGTCATAATTACCGTGGTTACGAGTAATGTTTATCCTTTTTTATAATTTAAGTCCTTAAAGTTGGTTTAATTCATTGAAAAAAAGGACTTTGATCTTCATCTTGTAGGGTTCAAATTTTCTGCGCAGGGCATCATATTCAGCTTATAGTGTCAGAATGCAGGGTACAGGTTCCCACATAAGATGACTATGGAGTGTTTAATGTTACTATCTAAACAAAAATTAAGTACAGTTTCGCCTATCTCTTCTTTTATTTTATCTCTTCTTAATTACAAAAAGTACCTATAAATAATTATTATGTTATGTTGATGGTTATGGGGAACGAAAGAAAAACTTAAGGTAGCTTTCGATCAGTAGAAATGTAATTTATTCTAGAAGGATTATGTAAACAAGACTAAATAGAACTCTGAGACACAAGATGAAGATATAAGTAACTGTAACTACTGCGTAGTTATGATGACGAAACTTTAGTTTGTAATTTGTATCGGAAAGGAATTACTACAAAACTAATATTTTAACATGATTTTAACATATGTTTCTGGTACAATATATTACTAATATTCAGTGCGCACTTGTTATCCGGTTCACTTTGAAACATAAAAAAGTATTTTATGCATAGCATAAAGAGTGGTCAGCCTATTTCTTTCTTGTACTGATCATTGAATAAAATAAACCAAATTATTGTTTAGAACACGATATATGCTATATTTAAGATACGCACATGAAACTCCGATTCTCCCAGGGAATTTCAGTATGTACAATTCTACATACATCGTCGAAATTGCTGGAGCCGATCTTCGAAGTAAACTTGATTGTAACTTACAAAAGCCTTTATTTACATTTTAGCAAGGGTGCCAACTACACAGGAACTTCGATAGTGCATGTCAAATACGGGAGGGAAGTCGCTGACTGCTACGGCCAGAATGTTATCATGAAATGGTTTGATTTGATCAGTAAGTAACTATATTGTACCTGAGTCTCGTATTATCACTACAAATATAGTGGAAATAATGGAAGGTAGAAACTAGAAATATGGTTACATTAAAATACTAAGCTTTCCCTTTATTGGCTTAACCGCGCACATTATGGCAAACCCTTCTCTTTCCTTTTGTGCGGTAGGCCATGAGATCAGCAGACGGCTGTCAAGAAGTGCCCTGAAAAAATATTTTACAAGCAACCAGGTTACTTTTATAAGAGAGCTTTGATTCCATTCTTTACGTATCTTTACGCATCTCCATACGGCACAAGTGGGGGCCCTAAAAATATGTTTATGTTTCATTTTGCTAAGGTACTTATTGGAGAAGGAGAAATAGAAAAGACAGATAGTGCCCTGCTTGCTAGAAGACCTGGAAAGAAAAATGTAATCGGTGTTGACTAACCATTATTAATTTTATTTCAAAAAATGTAAGGGGTGTACGAGTACGTCTACAGAATGATACCTATGCTGTTTTTCTTTTATAGGCAACATCGGATCAACGTGTGGTTTCCTAACTGGCTTCAGTTTCGTCTCAGTGCTAGAGTTCATTTATTTTTTACTGTTAAACTTTTCCGAGAGATCAAATTGCGAAGAAGAAACAATCGAGCTGTTCATACATTAGATGCAAACACTCCTCATCAATACGAGCAGAACATTAGAAGATACAGACCGATATATTGGAACGAGTTAAGAGCTAGTACGAGGAATAGTGATTTTGGACATATGTGATTCTGTGATTTATTATTGTATTCGTTTGTGATTGTAAATTTATTCCACTTATCTAGTATCTTAAATGCTGCATTCATGTTGTATATGGGTTTCACAAAATGCTAGTCGTAAAACACAATTGTTGATACAAATCAAACACCTGTGTGGTTCTCATTGATAACGATCTAATAAATACCAATGGTTATTGTCGTTCTTTGTGCTATTGGAACTTTTAGAAATTACCTATATCCAAAATATGGGGTATAAANTAAGAAAGTGGGTTAAGTGCAAGGCAGAACCAGAGTGGACTCAAAGAATCTCCTTGAAAGATCCCTCTGCGTATTGGGATAGCTTCAGAATCGGTATTGCTTAATCTTAATTTTGTTGACCAATTCTGCATGGAGTACTGTAGAAACTGTATTAAAATTGGGTTTATTTTATAATGTTGTAAAATATATAAAAGCCAAGTATGCGGAACGAAGGCTTTTTTATAATCAATATACATAGAATATATTCCGTTTTCTTTTAATTGTTCTTTACAGCCTTGACTATACTTTCGACATCCTTTTGTTGTTCGGCTAGAATATTATTAGTATCTGTATGGTTATATATAAGGTGAGAAATACATGACGTAACGATTTTATAGATATTTTGTAAACAAGTAATGGGTCTGTAATTAGTTGGATCTGACATATCGTTTTTATTTTTTAGGTAACAAATATGTGATACCGGTCGTAATGAACTCAGGCATAGTTTCAGGGGTCTGTATAAATTTATTGATAAATTATTATTATTATTATATTACTATTTCTGTCAAATTCTGAATATCTATTATAATGAAAAATCTGTTATATTTATGTTTATTTTACTTCTTATGTCCCACACAATAGTAATAGGTCCTATAATTACAGTAATAACAGCTATACTTTAAAATGAAGCAGAACACAACCATTTCCCTCGGGTAAAAATAAAAGCCCCATATAAGACTTACTGATACATTTTGTTTAATATTTTTGCAGTTATATCAAAAACAAGTATTTCGCGTTCAGCGTCGAATTTCAAAAGTCCTGAAGGCGCAGTTGTTGATAGGTCCTTCGTTTCGGAATGAAGCCTTTTCGATCTTTGATTTTGGACTGCCCACCTTCTGCAGCCACACCTTCATATCCTCGATGGCGGTGTGTGGTCCTTGCAGTTGTCCAACAACAGTCCCTTGTGCGGTGTTCATCACACCCTTTTAGGCCAAGCTCACTGGCCTTCCTTTGGGTATGTTTTCTGAAGTAAACTCCTTGTACTTTGCCGAATACTTCAAAATCTGCTGTAGTGAGTTCTGATTTCCTAGTCACTGTAGCCATTTTATACAAATAATATCAACGTGATTTCTTGTAAAGTCCGACAGAGTCAATAAACATTTTGTCATTTAGTTTTCGTTTATTGGATACAAAAGTTTGCCGGCGTTGCGCGGTGCACAAAGGTTTGAATATTAGAGGTTGTCATGGCTCTGACAAACAAACAACTTTGTCTTCTGTTGCCTGTCGCCGCATTATTGAGGGTGATCAAAATATTTTGTCGATATTTATTCTTCAGAGATTTATTCCCATTCTTTAGGGAGACTAAACTCCGTGTATCCGTAACACATTCAATGAAACTTCAAATATAACTAATTTTTTCGAATTAACGTGATAGTTAAAATTCCCTATTTCCAACGTTTCATTGTCTTTTATAATTACCGTGGTTACGGGTAATGTTTATCCTTTTTTATAATTTAAGTCCTTAAAGTTGGTTTAATTCATTGAAAAAAAGGACTTTGATCTTCATCTTGTAGGGTTCAAATTTTCTGCGCAGGGCATCATATTCAGCTTATAGTGTCAGAATGCAGGGTACAGGTTCCCACATAAGATGACTATGGGATGTTTAATGTTACTATCTAAACAAAAATTAAATACAGTTTCGCCTATCTCTTCTTTTAACCCGGTAAGTATAATTACAAAAAGTACCTATAAATAATTATTATGTTACGTTGATGGTTATGGGGAACGAAAGAAAAACTTAAGGTAGCTTTCGATCAGTAGAAATGTAATTTATTCTAGGAGGATTATGTAAACAAGACTAAATAGAACTCTAGACACAAGATGAAGATATAAGTAACTGTAACTACTGCGTAGTTATGATGACGAAACTTTAGTTTGTAATTTTGTATCGGAATGGAATTACTACAAAACTAATATTTTAACATGATTTTAACATAATATGTTTCTGGTACAATATATTACTAATATTCAGTGCGCACTTGTTATCCGGTTCACTTTGAAACATAAAAAAGTATTTTATGCATAGCATAAAGAGTGGTCAGCCTATTTCTTTTTGTACTGATCATTGAATAAAATAAACCAAATTATTGTTTAGAACACGATAACATATGCTATATTTAAGATACGCACATGAAATCCGATTCTCCCAGGGAATTTCAGTATGTACAATTCTACATACATCGTCGAAATTGCTGGAGCCGATCTTCGAAGTAAACTTGATTGTAACTTACAAAAGCCTTTATTTACATTTCAGCAAGGGTGCCAACTACACAGGAACTTCGATAGTGCATGTCAAATACGGGAGGGAAGTCGCTGACTGCTACGGCCAGAATGTTATCATGAAATGGTTTGATTTGATCAGTAAGTAACTATATTGTACCTGAGTCTCGTATTATCACTACAAATATAGTGGAAATAATGGAAGGTAGAAACTAGAAATATGGTTACATTAAAATACTAAGCTTTTCCCTTTATTGGCTTAACCGCGCACATTATGGCAAGACCCTTCTCTTTCCTTTTGTGCGGTAGGCCATGAGATCAGCAGACGGCTGTCAAGAAGTGCCCTGAAAAAATATTTTGACAAGCAACCAGGTTACTTTTTATAAGAGAGCTTTGATTCCATTCTTTACGTATCTTTACGCATCTCCATACGGCACAAGTGGGGGCCCTAAAAATATGTTTATGTTTCATTTTGCTAAGGTACTTTATTGGAGAAGGAGAAATAGAAAAGACAGATAGTGCCCTGCTTGCTAGAAGACCTGGAAAGAAAAAGTGTAATCGGTGTTGACTAACCATTATTAATTTTATTTCAAAAAATGTAAGGGGTGTACGAGTGCGTCTACAGAATGATACCTATGCTGTTTTTCTTTATAGGCAACATCGGATCAACGTGTGGTTTCCTAACTGGCTTCAGTTTCGTCTCAGTGCTAGAGTTCATTTATTTTTTTACTGTTAAACTTTTCCGAGAGATCAAATTGCGAAGAAGAAACAATCGAGCTGTTCATACATTAGATGCAAACACTCCTCATCAATACGAGCAGAACATTAGAAGATACAGACCGATATATTGGAACGAGTTAAGAGCTAGTACGAGGAATAGTGATTTTGGACATATGTGATTCTGTGATTTATTATTGTATTCGTTTGTGATTGTAAAATTTATTCCACTTATCTAGTATCTTAAATGCTGCATTCATGTTGTATATGGTTGTTTCACAAAATGCTAGTCGTAAAAACACAATTGTTGATACAAATCAAACACCTGTGTGGTTCTCATTGATAACGATCTAATAAATACCAATGGTTATTGTCGTTCTTTGTGCTATTGGAACTTTTAGAAATTACCTATATCCAAAATATGGGTATAAATTAAACCGTATCAGTTTTATGAACCATTATTTTGTACCTAACCACCTAATGATGTGGTAAGATGTCTTCTGAAACATCATTCAAGAGGTCGTTCGAGATATGGTGGAAAGGGATCAAAAGTTTACCAGAAACCACATTCATGGATTTAGGTTTATAGCGGACACTAAGAGGCATTGGACTGAAAGGTTATACAAAACTTTAATAGTTTCTAGTATAATTCCTATATATATACCTATACTATATTGCAATCCTTATTTTAGGATATTCTGGCTTTTATTCGTAGCGCTGTCTTGGTATGGCTCGTTTCTGTTGATTGTTGCTCAGTATGATGCGTTTCAAAACAAGCCGATCTCTTTTGTGGTGGAGACTACGTATAAGGATTGGGATACCCAATTCCCATCCGTGGCCGTTTGCGAAAACGACAACACACAGCGTATAGAAGAAATTTCCGATAAGTAATTAAACAGAATCATTAAATAACAAATATCTAATATTACAGAAAATATAACTACTACTATATTATTTATATAATGTGTTTTAGACTTTGGGGGATCATGATTTTAATATGGAGGAAGTTCTAAAGGAATTGGCTTATTTTAAAGGAATAACATATTATACGTCAGAATTCTGTAGTCCTGAAAATCCTTTGCCTGAATGCGTGAAAGATAATCTAATACAATTTTCTAACATGGTATGTATCTTGCTGCATACTTATAACTTGTAGATAGATATTTTTGTATAGGAACGATACTTTAACATTACATGTGTGTAATTGTTCTAATAAACTAAATAATATATTTCTAACTAGGTTCGAAGTCGGTGCGTAGAGACTCTTATGAACTGCTCCTGGAATGGTGTTCCGTTTCGTTGCTGTGATTATTTCAGGCCTATGGCTACAGATCTCGGCACATGTTTCGCTATTAATACTATTCAAGGAAAGTAAGTCAACAATTTTATTGATACCTACAATTAACACACACATTATCTTTACAAATAATTTGTGGACTAAGGTCGGTATACTGGCCTGCAAGCAATGGATACTTTGGTAGCTTGTGAACTAGCATAACTCCTACTTCACATCAAAACGTATTTTTTGGGGTTCAGTAGCCAAAAGGCAAAAACGGAACCATTATAGTTTGTCTGTCTGACTCTGACCGCCGTATGTCACACTTTTTTATCCGAACTATTAGCACAAGTATAATGTATTCTGAACCGCTATTAGGTTTTGACAAGAAACTTGAATAAAAAAAAATTTTTTTTGGGGTTTCTAAAACATCAGACAAAAAATATTTTTTTTAATCGATTCCGCACTTGTGGGATATCAATGTGCAGGTCTTAAAAATGACATTGATTATTAGTATTTACGCCACATCAAGGTTTTATATGGAATTAATTAAAGACAACGCATTAAACTCTAAACTGTTTCTGTTTCAGAGAAAGACATCCACCCAAGTTGCCTATGATAAGCAATCGAACTACAGGCCCTGGTATGATAAAATTCGACGTGTTAGTTCCAGCTAATGTCTACGTTCTAAATGAGGAGGAGGTGCCTTCTCTAACCACTATGAGCTCGGATGTCATGAGTGTTGGTCCGGAAATGTCGCAACGGTAGGGTTCAATGTAACATTAGTTTTGACGAAACAGATCCAAAACAAATTTTACTTGTCGCAACGGTAGGGTTAAATGTAACAGTAGTTTTGACGAAACATTTTCTTACCCTGCCATTATAGAACCACAATAACTTTAAAAACCTTTTAACAGGTTGATTGTCGCAATCTCTCCGCGAAGTCAGGCGACAATAAATTTTCTATTGTGTCTGGCTTCGGGAATTCGCCGGGGCGTTCAATGGGTTAAAGAACTTTTTCTCGAAACTCTACTTTTATTTAAGCGCTATATTGTAAAATAAAATTAAATAGTTATTTGAAACCAGACACTTGTATAGAATATTCATATCCAAATCGAAACTGGCGCAACTTGATTTCTTCCAAACATCACAAAAGGGACTGATGGCATGCTCGTCTTTCTAGATAAAAAAATAAAGTCATTTTGCTCCACAGACGCCTCATCACCATAAGGAAAATCGAGAACGATCCAGGCGCCAGAATGATCGCCCCCGAGAAGCGTAAGTGTCGGTACACAGACGAGAACTCCTTGGATGTTTACCGGCACTATTCTTACACAGCCTGCACTGTGCAATGCAGGAAAAATGCACAGCTACGCGTCTGCAACTGCACCAGTTTCTTCATGCCGAACGTGCCTAAACATCTGCGATGTAACATCACCGGCGTCATTTGTCTCAACGACCACGTTAATATTTTGTCCGTGAGTAATACAAGAAGCTATTTACAAGTACAATAGACTACTGAAATAGTTCAGCGCACAAGGAATTTTGACCTAAATTATCACGACCGCGCAAAGGTTGACTGTTGACAAAGCAGAGGCTTTTTGTTTACTACGGGTAGATGTCAGTTTGGTTTAAGTCAGACCAGGACTATAAAACTATATAATAACTTATATAGGTTTAGTATGATGGAAAATGTGTGGTCCCATGATTATTCGTGATGATGATAGCTGCGGGAGATACTTTCCAGTGCAAACTGTATGATAACATGCATGTGGTACAAGGAACGCCAGTTGATGTATTTTGACCAAAAATTAAAACTCTTACAGGTTTTAAAAGCAAAATGGTCTTCTAGAGCAGGCCTGTACTGCGATTGTTTACCGTCATGCACGGAGGCAGAAATTACTATCGTGAAAGACTTCAAGACTGCTACATCAGAATCCTACGCTACAGTGGAAATAGGGTTAGCGATGCTGCCGAGTGAGAGGTATAAAAGAAACGTCGTCCGCGTGCTTTGGATTTAGTAGGTATGTGACCATCATAGTAACACAGTATTAAAACCTAATAATCATTTGTGGTCTATTCCGCTTAAAGCGGCAGCCAGTAAGAAAAAAGCTGCAAATACAAGATTTAGCAAGCCACCTTTTTGAACTTAATATTTACACTTAAAAAATATGTTTTTTTTTAACTGACTACTGCTGTTGATCGTAGATGGCCTTTACAGTATCACCGGTAGATAAATCTCAGCCTTAAAACAAATACCTACCTAGGTAATCTGCAATCCCTGCATAGGAGGGTGACGCTGTATCTGTTTACCTCTTTACTATTTATCTACTGATATTATAAACGCAAAAGTTTGTAACACGTTTGTATGGATGTAAGTCTTATCACCTAAAGAGATTTTAAACTGATATATACAATAATATAGCTTATCCAGACATCTGAAAATTCATTTAAGCTATATTTAAAGGACGGAAATAACGCGGGTTTCACTGCGGAACGTTTACATATTTTAAAAATCCTAGTAAAATGATGACACACTATTGTGTGTATAGTCTGTCATCGTAGTTCTTAAGGTTGAGATAAAATTAACCATTACTTAGGAACTCATACATATCTTCCAAAGGAGACAGTTAAAGGAAATATACAAATAAATGATAAAGTATCTCTTGACTTGTGTCTATATTGCATTAGTTTTGATGATAATAACTAAGTCAATATGATATAATTTAATTTACCTACTTAGCTGGCAATATTTGAATATTGCGTTTTCAGAGTAAGACATGTAAATTTTACATTTCAATATTTACATTGATAAAAAACCTGCAATTACAGAAAAAAAAAGATGTTAGTGTAGGTACGTGGTTTTGTTTTCTTACCATGCATTTGTTGTTTTAGTGTCAACTGGAGGCACTTGGGGCTTATTCCTTGGCGCAAGTATTCTTAGTTTTGTTGAATTATTCTACATTCTGCTGTTTCGACCATTCTGTGACGTATACAGCCAGCGAAATGATGACCCTTGGTACAGAAAATTTGGTAAACGCAAACTGGAAGACAATAAATTTATCCCAAAACCCGACTGGAGTTATAATAGAGTAAAACCTAAGGACAACGCCGACATAGACGAAGCTACTGGGTAACTGTTAAATGAAACAGTTTGTGTGAAAAAATATAATAAAAATTATTTTGACTAATGAATACAATATCTTTCTACAATCTCATCGAATATCTCCAAAACCTTTTCCTTATAATCTTCATTAACTTCCATCATTTTCTTTATAAACGAACCTTTATCATTCGTAAGTATGTCATCGAACTGTGCATTATCAGTGAAAATTTCCGTCATTAAGTCGTCGTTTATCCAAAACTGGGGAAGCAGGCATGAGCACACAACGATTGCCCATTGCCTCTGTTCTTCAGCCGATTTCAAAAATTGAGATTTAGGGATAACATTTTCTATTTCAATATTGGAATTTATGAGTATAAGTTTGAGCTCGTTATGATAATGATCCAAGAACATTTGCATATACTCTTCACGTAATTTAGGATCTAAATTGCAATACAACAGGAGCATAACATCGCCGGCCGGCGGTTGACATCGTACCGCGGCGAAGTCTACTAGAACACAATCGTCAGGGATCAGAGTATCGCCAATTTTATTATAATGAAACAAAATGTTGTTATTCCACAAATCTCGATGGCATATAACATTCCTATAATTCAGAGAAAAACTGCTAAGGTCTAATGATGAGAACCATATGCTTTTCCAGCAATCTTCAATTTGGTCTTTCAGCTTTCCGTCCGTGCCGTATTTAGAGTATGTTTTAAGAGCATCAAGGGCTCCGCTCATGCATTGTTGGAACCAGGCGTCACTAACTTTGTAGCCGCCTTGGTCCAAAAATTGTTCATATTCTTCATGTAACGCATATGGGCGGCCCAATACTTTGCTTTTATTCTCTTCGAAAATAATAGATGAGGCATGAAACCTCGCCAATGTTTCTAATGCTTGTAATGTGTGTGGAACATCGAATCTATCAAACTTATTCCGTGGCTTGTATTGCAGTGCATTTAAATCTTCGAATACCATAGCTTCGTGTAATGATGTAATAAATCTTGCACTCCAAGGCTTGACACCTATAAAAAAAATGTAGGTATTTTAATTAGACTAAATATCAGATGCACATTTCATTCAATATTTCTATCGTTGCAAAACACCCACAGCACAGCTTTTTGCTATGCCTGCCGAAGATAGAAAGAAGCTTAAGCGATAAGCCAACACAGATATACCTGTGGCCTATAATATATGGCCAGTATGACGATCATAATTGTTAGTTACACATAATGGTTCAAGATTATTATGGAGCATAGGTACCTGGTACTTCCATGCGATCTTTCAGTACTCCGTAGAAGAAAGTTTCTTTCTGGAATAATTTCATTTCTCGTACCATATTTGCTTTAGCTGCATTTGATTTGGAAACTACTTTTATGAAAAAGTATAAAACTCTACGTTCGTTTCCAAGCGATATATTCACTCTAAGTTTCCAATAATCGGATAAAATCCAAGCATCTTGTCACTTGCGTTATATGTAATAAACTTGTCAATCACAATGTCTTCGTTAATGAATCCATATTTAATAACAATGGATTTTACATCTTCTTCGGTTAAATAATGCAAATGTAAGTGATCCAATGTACCGTTACCCACTTCACCCATTCTTGAAATGAACTTGATCACAGGAAATAATCACAAGTACTGACACTAGTAATAGTTTTTATGTTGGTTAATTGATAAACAGTGTAATTCCTTTGGCGTCTTGTGTTTGAGCAGAAGAAATATTAGGCGTGTTTTATCATATCATGTTTGAACATTGAATCCATATCAGACGGCAAGTAACATTATTACGTTCATTAAAGTAAGCAGTGCAATACACCGGCGGGTGTTGTTTACTTTTTCTATCAGACATTAGTTTACCAGAAGGTCCATACAACAATGCCGTGGAAGTAAAATTGATGGGATAAAATGTATATTTACACACAGTTGATCATTTCTATAAAACGTATCTTTCTACAATTTCATCAAATAATTCAATTAGATGAGTTTTATACCGTTCATCGTCCTTTGCCAATTCTATTATCTCCGCAGAGCGAGACACCTCATACATTTTATTTACTTTTATAGGATAACTAAAAATACGTTGCTTCTCGTTTACATCGATAATAGTTAAGGGAACTATCAATGCTGCTTGTGAAATACCAAATGCAACACTATCTTCATAACAACATCTTATAGAACTGCAGTTCAAAATGTTGGCTACATCTAGATTACACTCATGCAGTTCTTTTGATAAAGTTTCTTAATATAAATTGGTTTTTTCATCAAGGTGATCATTTCGAAATTGCCTTCTAGTATTGAAGTAGAGGAATGATGAAATATCTAGCATTGGTGAACAGTACAAAACAGTTTGAAAATCGACAATTAAAGCGCTCATATTTCCAGTATTTTTTCTTTAAAAATATATTATTCATCCACAAGGCTCTATGAACGACTACGTTACGATACAGATCTTGGGGCTTCATAAGAGTTAATGCTTCCTTAAATAACTTAGGTATCGCATTCCCAATCTTTTCGGGAAATGCAGAATTTATTTGTATTTTGAATACACATTTAGAAAATCATTATAGCATTCATACCAGTATCTCGCCAATTTTTTGATTTACTTGGTTCTCGGAGATAATTACTATAGTCCTCCCAAATTCTGTAAGGCCGCATAAGTTCCAAGCTTTTATTCTTCTCATAGATATATGACTGCGCGTGAAATGTGGCTATATGGTTTTTACGCATGCTATGACTTCTTCGTACGTAAGACTATCACGATGTCGCGGCATTTCGTATCCCATTTCGACGACATCTTCAAATACGAAAAGCTCTTTTCTCGCAAAGAATAATGTAGGTTGCCATTTATTCAAGCCTAGAAATAAAATGTGTAACTTAGGTACATAGGTTAAAGTTGTACCTAGTATTTAGGTAAGCGATATACCAGTATTGTTAAAAAAAACTGTTATTCCTGGTAAGTAGGTAGGATTGTTGGGCGCTTCTTTCAAAATAGTGGCTATTCATTAGATGAAAAATATGTCCTCAGAAATTGGTCCAATACGAAACGTCATCTAACTAGCTCCAAACATAGATACCTACCTACATAATTATATAAATTTTGTTTTGTATTAACATTTTCAAAACCTTACGAGCACAAACACACGTTCATGTTCACAAAAAAGTCATCATCAGCTCATTAAACGTCCCACCGAGGGGCACGAGCCTACCCGTAGAGGGTATAGGCATAGTCATCCACGCGGACGCAGTGCGGATTTGCCAACTTACACGAACAACCTTTAAATCTCTTTCGCAGGCGTGCGGAGGTTTCTTCACGATGTTTGTCCCTTACTGTAAGAGCGTCGGACAAACGTAGGTACATATTATTTCAAGAAATCGAAGGATTTGATTTCGTGGCATTTGAACCTTCACCGGAAGGCAACAGTCCATCGACGCCACCAATGGGCCACCGACACTATATATATGTACCATATCGTCATTAACCCTTTCACGACCAAAAGGTTTCATAGGGTTACTTATAGATTACAATTTTTCCAGAACTGTTTGTAACTCTATAAAATCAATCAATGAATTTTGACTTCGAAAAAAAAACATTTTTTTAAATAAAATAAATAATCTTTTATGAAACCAAAATACATTAGAATCAAAACTACCTAAAAATAGGTATATACTACGTGGTAGACTCGATAATGAGTCGTCTCGATACCTACTGCCACAGATATCGTCCCGTGAAACAGGAGTGTTATTCATTTTTGTGTTTCGGGATGAAGGCACTGTAGTTAGTGAAGAAACTGGGTATAAGAGACCTAACATCTGTGGTCTCGGGTGTCGGGCGCAGTGCGGCATTGATGGAGGATAATAACTATCTATCAGTTGTTGGTCTCCTTTAATGCCGCTCCGTCATGGTAAGGCGTATCACCTACCATGAGGTGAGCGTCCTGACGTCCTGTAAAATTATAAAAATAAAAAAAACTCAAGTTCAAAAAATAGGTATATATACTTACCGTTTTTAAACTTCAGAAACAGTGAATTTACTGTAGCATATTCTTTGTCAAAAAACGCTGTTTCCTTTAAGTACTGGGCTTTCCAGGTATGGAATCTCGGCAAGCATTTAACGAAACACTTTAACTCCACACCGCCTTGCAATTCCACTTCCAAAGACAGATGCTCTCCTAAATAACCCACTATTTCGTTTGAATAATCCCTTATCGACCATTTTAAAGCTTCTGAAAATCCTAATTATTTAACAATGAACATAACGTCTTCCTTGGTCAACAGATCCATTTTAAATAAGCAATTTATGTATTAGATACAAGATTTGCACAGTTATTTAATTTTCAGATAAAGCTATTCATATTATCTTTGTACACTGTAGGGCACACAAAATGCAACCAATGCCAAAATTACTAATGTTGGTCACATTTAAAAATTTTGGCACAATTTAAGCACAAACTCAAAAGAAAGAGATGTAACTAAGTAGGTAACTAGGTATAAATATAGGTAAGTGAAGAAACTCTCAGTCGCGTCTTAGGAATCTAGACCTTGTCTCTGACCTGAAGTGGTTGCAACTACTTCAGCCATATCGTTGGACAGCGATATAGTTGTGGTAGTTGGAAACATGTAATATCATGGTATCGAGTTATGTTACAGCACGTCACCCTTTCGTTAGCGTTACCTAAATGGAACGTGTGATATGGTCACAATGAATGCAATCACCGCTCAGAATAAGCTGTTATTTAGTGTGGAGATTACCTGCTGTTCTGAAGCCCATTATACATATAGTGGGATTAGAAAACAACTAACATATTAAACAACAGGATCCCTTACAGTAAAATAAATATCTGTGACGCTTTGATTGGCGTTCAAAGGCATACATTTTTGTTAACAAAATTCTTGCACGTCGAATTTTCAACTGAATATGTTGGAATTGTATTGAAATGAACATCAAATTGTAACCATATTCTTTAAAATAAATTATTTTATTATTTAATATTATTCATAATGCGTCGATAAGTAATATATATTTGAACATATTCTTTAAAGTTTTTCGTATTATTAACAATTCTATTCAACCTATCGCAGTCCACTGCTGGACATAGGTTCCCCCATTTCGCGCCAGATATCCCGGTCCTCCGCTTTCCTCACCAGCCTCCACCATTAACAATTCATTTGTTCCTATTTTAGTGTGTAGTGACTATATTTGATGATTAAATAAAACTCATAAATAAAGTTTTTTTTATTTGAAATTTCAGATTACGCACCAAAAATGTCTTGTGTAGTGTGCAAATCTAAAAATGGTTGTTTCAATATTTTTTTAATGTTCTTCTCTTTGACATCATCGTAATTGGGGGTCCAGAGTTGCGTTACTTTTGGACGTTATGGTCCGTTTAAATGTGCTGTTTTCTGCTTCATCATCACTTGAATCATCAACTTCCATTTTCTGTTCTTCTCTTCTACAGGTTCTTCTGGAATCTGCTGGCCTGAAAATTCTGCAGAACGATGTGCATAGCAAACTCACTGGCGGCATCATGTGAGGCGATGCGATCAAAAACTGCAATAAGACAAAAATTGTTGGAATAATTTTCCTCGGAAAGCTTTCCATTTATTTATCTATCTGTGCATAGTGTGACAAATGAAGTAGAGAAAAAGAACCAATGAAGTACAGGAAAGCTTATCTCTAAAAGATATTTATTTTACAAGGCCATAGTGATCAGGAGAATCAATAAATAATAAGAGTGATGCAATATTTTTTAACAGTCGGTTACTAGGGTGTCATATTTTTATTTAAATAGGACTATCTCGACATTATTTTTTTTTTGTTTCGAGGATCAAGTGTGATCCGTCAACTGATGACTGAGTGAAATGAGTTATAAAATTTTAGTCGTAAAATCATAGTACATTCAAAATTTATAAATTAAAAAATACATATTCGATCGAAACGAATCTGCATTTAAAACTTGAGTAAATACGGGTAATACCAGACTGACTGTATAAAAAAAAACAAAAGATAAGTGAATTATCGCACATGTACGATCAATATAGTAGTTGATTTGACGTCCTTGGTGGAGCAATGACTGATAGTCCCTTCAATTTATAAAATTCCCAAGTTCGCTTGAACTCTTTCTGTCTCTTAGTCAAGTTTCTACCTTGACAAAAAGAGTAATTTTGTCGTGAAATATTTTTTTTTATAAATCAGAACCTTTATCAATTTTTAGTACAATAGAAAATCAATTGTTTCTGTTGGATATAGCGGTCAACGGGAGTATAGGGGGTTAAAAAGCCAAGTACGCAGTCTTGTAGTATATTTATTAAAACAAAACAATACCTGTGATAGATCAGCATGGGCACCCGTAGCTATGTCAAAGGCTTGTACCGACGTAGCTGCTCGGACATCCGACATCTGCTGTTCGGCCAATAACGAGCCGAACGTTGAGGTAGGTAAGTTACGCCGCGACATCACTTCTAGACGACTTCCTTCTGTTTTTTCGGGCTCAAGGCAATAGACTTCCTGTACCCAATTGTGTTATTTTAATAAGGTTTGTAAGGAGTTGACAGGCACAGCGTGTATTTAAATACTCAAAGCAATTTGACTAGCTTACCAATTCAAAATGTCTTTATTAAATTTAGGTCCTTATAGAACACTTATGAATGCCACTAGTTCAGATTGCAGATTTCTACTAAGAAGAGACCAGCAGTAAACTTATTCTTTAAAAAATATGTGTGTATTGTACAGAATTATATTTTTTCATATCAAAATAATTATATATGAAGTCAGATTCACAATTATAAATTTTGTGTTCATCATTTTAAGATATTGGACAAGATTAGAAAATTGTTATGCAGCCTTTTAATAATATACGTCACGACATATTTTTATGGTTTATTCTCATTTTCTTATTCTTTTATGAGTAATTTATAGAAGGGTTATATTATATTTATTAAGGTATTCAGGTATATTTTGTGCGAATGTGTTTGGCTTTCTATTAAGTATGATCAGTGATCACAGAAATATGGCATTTCTTTCTAGCAGCGACACAAACTACAAACGTAAATATGTATTGCAACATAAAAGAAGCTTTATGTTTTTTACGCTTGTCAACGCTTTGTTAGAATTTTTATTGCGTCGGAAAACGTCGTGCTATTTAATAGCTCCAACGACGCTGCAACTGCAGCGTTTACGCGAATAAGTAGGTGCAACTTTTTATTTAAAATTAGAGTAATATTATCACTTACCGAATCATTTCTCATAACATATAATCTAATATCGTCGTCGGTAGACGTGCCGAATGTGCATAACTTGAATTCGCCGGTTTTCGGATTGAGCAGACTTTTCCGCGATAGTATTGGTGTCGAATGATGCGGACTGAATACGAACACTGAAATAAATATATACATACACTTATTACATTATCGCGTTACGTTAATTATCTTCATGTAAATCTAAAACTATTTAGCCATTGATTTCCTTAATCCCTTTCCCCGCGTCTCCATTTCCCTATTGCCATGTTGAACTGTCGTGTACAGTACAAAATCAGTAAGTAAGCTTACCGTCATTATTGGATGTTGTGACCGCCATTTTGTTGGAGAAAGGATCTGCAGCAAGGTATGTTGGGCGCAATTGGACCAGCCATTTACCGTCAGCGATAGCAGACTCCATACGGCGAGGTACTGTGTCGTTGTGCACACCAACTGTAATTTGAAACATCGGCAAGGTAAGTGTTAAAATTCCTAACAGTTTTATATAATACTAAAGACCACACAATTTTTAGCCCTGTATTCGAGACATATTTTGGGTCTAGAAATATGTATTATTTTCTGAAAGGATCTTTAACTGAGAAACAAACCTTTTTTTTATTTATTACATTCTTGATTGCACTCTACACAAAAAAATAACATTATGAATATATATAAATACAATGGGCGGCCTTATCGCATTTGGCAATTTCTTCAAGGCAACCATGGGATGGATAAAAAGAAATAAGTTTAAAAGGGGCATTTTGGTGCAACTAAAAAAAAACTAACAAATAAACATAAACAGAAATATATAATATACATATTCGCTACTGAAATAAAAAGAGAAACAGATAAAGAATAAAATAAATTCAATTTATAATAAAATATTATTATAAATAACAATAGAAATAAAATAACACAAATATACACTTTTATTTCCTAGGTAGACAAACAAGCAGACAGCCACTCCACCCCATTAAACGTCCCCACCAAGGGGCACGGGCCTACCCATATAGGGTGTATAGGCATTAGTCATCCACAAATATTATAGTGGAAGCAATTAAAAAAAAGGAGGAGTAAGGGGGTATTATTCGAAAGAACCAGGGTACTTACGTAATGAGCTGCATCATGCTTCCCAAACTGCACGTGCACGCCTTTAGGACGAAGAGCCGGGTGGGAGAGTGACGTCCTCAACGTACACAAGTGCGTGTCCCACAGTGTTAGCTTACATCCAAACCACGCAGCAATCAACGACCCATCCTGAGATATCGCCACCCCTCCCATATTGAACTCACTACTATTACTCGAATCCAGAGCCCTGATATCGTAAAGGTCATTTGCCTTATGCATATTAAATACCTTCTGTATTATATCGTTTTTATACTCTCAGTCAAGTATGGGAGATCTTCCACCTGTCCAGGAGTATATCCTTCGCCAACTTTAAAATTGTTCATGACACTACTTGACAAGAATTGCGATATGCCAGACGAGTAGTAGCACGCCGTTTGGCAGCTCCACGAGGTTTTCTTACCCGGCAGTCCCGTTTCCTTTTTCCAAACTCGAAATTTCTGATCAGTGCCAGCAGACACCAAAACTCGCCTTTATTGCTGAGGCTAAAGATACAACATTGCAACCTCCGTGGGAGAGGTTAACGCACGTGTTAAGTTTGAACGGGACTGTCGATTTGTTTGAAATGACCAGAACTTTAGCATTTCCTCTGGATAAATCACACCGTCGTTTCTGTATTCAGACGTGACGAGCCATGACCCGTTACCACTGACGGCGGCGCAGGTCACCTCCATTTCTAAGGGTAGCAGGTTTCTTCTTGCCGGAGGGATGTTGTTCATACGCGTTATGTCGATCTGTTAAGTAAATTATAGTTTTTTTAGTTGTAATTAATTTCTATTCAGTAATCATTTACATAGGTACAGTAAGTAATTTGTATTGTTTCGAAATCTGAAATGACTTTATTTCCAACTGATCAACTAAGCAATACTACGGTAAACAATTACAATAAAGAGCAACACATAAATGAACTGATATAAGTAAGTTCTTATTTTAAACTGAACTTTAATACATTTGTTTTTATAGTATAGAAAGCAAACAAGCAGACAGATCACCTGATGGAAAGTGAATACTGCCGCCCATGGACATTTGCAACACCAAAGGAGCTACAAGATGCGTTGCCGTTCTTTTAAGCAAGAGTACGCTCTTTTCTTGAAGGTTTGCAGGTCGTATCTGTCCGGAAACTCCGCATGCGGCAACTCATTCCACAATTTTGTGGTGTGGGGCAGAAAGTTTCTGTTAAAACGCACAGCAGTACTTTGCCAACTGTCAAGATGGTGGGGGTGTAGAGTTGTCGCGTAGATCGATGGCGGAAAGAGCGGCAGGGATCAGACGTAAGCAATTTTGCAGGTTTGGCCAAACCAGGGTTGGCATATGACACACAATGGGAACCACAGAGGTTGGAATGAAAAGTTTATACCCTGCAACACCACATCAGCAACGGCATCAGCGACGACGTTGGGATCAACCAGTGCGAAGCAAACCTGACTCCATGGGTTCCTACCCATGGAGACCTTCTTTGCGTCCTCGCAATGAAGGACCGCAATCCATCCCAATCTGCTGACTTATGGTGTCACACTAGACGTCTAATATTGAAAATTTTACTTAAAAAAGGTATACTCACATTATAAAGCACTTTGTCTGTGTTAGTGGAAAAGAGCTGCAAATGTCCTGTGCGGCCACCCATCAGCAATGCGCCCAGAGGTCTGTGATACACTAGGGATGTGCCGATAGCTCGGATGGCCGGCGATAACCCACCACACTCGAGTATTGTCACTAATACATGAAGCTGGGGATTTGCTATCACCACCGCTACAAAAAAATAAATTCATTTATAGCATTTTGCCTAGCCACCATCATTAAAAAAAATTACAAATAAATTTAAGTCATTACAATAGAACTGTTTATTGAGAATCTTATAGATTTCCTTCTAAAAGAATGACAATTGTTAGTGTGAATGTTTATATGGCAGATAAATAGGTCAGAGTGGGAGAAGAATTTTTATGTTTGCCAACATGCTTTGATGACGTTTTGGAGCCTGACGAATGCGTGTTTTGATATTTCTCGTCATTAAAAAGTGTTGTATATTAATTAGAACAATCCAAATATTCTTCTACATAATAAATTGTGTTATTTAGTTTGCAGCTATGGTGAATTGTTCTATAATTTGCTGTAAAAGCAACAGTAAAAGAAATTAACCAAACATAATGTTTCATTGGTAAGTAGCATTTGTTCGATATTATAAGTTACAATAAAAATATTACGATATTAACTATTTGGCGTTATTGATTATTTTTTTACGTATTATTATATATTAGAAAATACTTTTTACATATGATAATTGTAATCATACTTACAATTGTTAGAGAGTGTAACTGCAACATGGCTGCTGTTTACAGTTATATATCTAATGAGTCCTGGCAATCTAGGGATAAAACTCTTTTCATTGGCTTTATTTGACAATATCCTGTTGTCCACTTTACTAGAACTTTTTCCATTCCACCAGAGTACACATACGAACCTAAAACAATAATGTATTGTGAAATACATATATTACACACATTTCCTGTACATCTTGGAATGAACAACAATAAAAGATATGGAGCTTTTATTCTAATTGCAAAATAACAATAACAAGTTGTCAATTACTGAATAATAAACTCATATCCAGCAATATAAATTTCCAATTATCCTCATGGAACACACAAGTCAAAAGTTTTTTAAAACATGCAAAAAGTTTGCAACTAAATTGTAGATTAGAAATAAATACTGTATGTATAAATTACACTAATTAATAAAATTAAGTTAATAGGATTTTCTTCTTAGATGTTTATTTATCACATTAAAAATATATTACAGCTCAAAAATACATAATATTATATTAGTTCTGTCAGTTTTAATGAATATTTTTATGACTTACCTTCAACAGAAAACAAGCAGCCAAAGTTGGTAAGAAATGCCAATGCAAAACTTCCCTGGCTACTTCTGTGTGGTTGTAAAGGTTCCTCTAAAAATGGTAACTCGCCCTAATGTATCTGTCACAACCACAGCATTCTCCCTGCTGTGTGCTGCTACTGTCAGTATACGGAATTTGTTATGGTTAATTATTCTGCAATAAAAGAAGAATAAATAAAAAAACAAATTATTCAAACTGTTCTTTTAGTGAGTTTTTTATATTTGCATATTTAATATGATATTATTTATGCATAAAAAATATTGATTTTTAGGGAAATCCATAACTACGTTAAAGAGAAAGTTTTACTGCATACATTAAAACTTTTTTCAACACGACGTCTTATATCCAATTGAAAATTTGAATATGTATGTGTTTTCTGAAATGTATTTATTTATTGGGCTGAGCAACATACAACAATACTTATTATATGGCAGACTAAAACCTCAAATATCAAAAAAAACTGAAATATTTTATAAATCATTTATTAAGTTTATTGATCATAAACTTTTATTTTATTTTAGAAGAGAACGTCATTAAAAATTTTAGTAAGAAAAATTATGTAAATAAATTAAAGTACTATTATAAGGAGGTAATATTTTTATGGAAACTAATAATTTTTATTTACAACTAGCCATTCCCTGCGGAATACCACATTATTAGATAATCTCACGCACTTAAACATAACCTAAAATGCAATGTTAATGTGGTTTAACATTGGTTTATTTTTCCAAATAGTAAGTAAGAAGAAAAAACATTTTAAAAGCACTGTCTTAAATAAAAGTAGCCTATGTTTCCTGATACATCAGATACCTGCCAAAAAAACCATTTAAATTAAACAGACACTCTAATTTTATTTATAGATAATAATTCTCCAAGATCTATTATCTATTACATATAAATACATTTATCTTCTTAATTACTTACTCTGATTTCACATGAGGCTTGTATAGATTCTGAATGAAAAGGCACTTTGTCCCATTTGATAATGCTGCAAATCTATCTCCATTACACCATCCCAGGGATACCCTGATCAAACCACTATAAAATGGGTTTGTATCTGCATAATTGTGCAACAATTCTCCGTCTTCACTGAGTATGTGCCAAGGTGAATGTGCTTTTTGTATGATCCTCCAATTGCAGTAATAAAACACTCTTTACTATCCAGTAAGTCGAAAGATAACACTCTAGTCATCTCTGGTATTGCCAATTTCTGAAATTAATATAACAATATTTTATTACAGTAATAGTACAATTTTGAAATATTATGGTAAGGGAAGGGGTTCCCACTATTTGAGAGCAGGAGACTTAGATATCTTACCTCTTCAGTTGATAATAAATTCAGTAAGATTAATAAGATTCGTTTATATAAAAAAAAAACTTCTGGTGCTATGCTGGCCGCTGCCACACTAACTCGTTTTTCACTTGACTCGTGTGTAATGCTTCACAGTTCTAACTTAACCAAACCTAATGATACCTATACTCTGTAGTTTAATTATCTCCCTTTGCTAGATTGGCATGTGCATATTTGGTCACAGTTCTAACCTCACCAAACCTGGTGTTACCTATACTCTGTAGTTTTATTAACTCTCTTGGCTCACATGTATTTGGTCACAGTTCTAACCTGACCAAACCTAGTGATACTTATGCCCCTGACTTAATAAAGAAAATAAAAATATCAGAATAAAATTTTACAGAATAACATATTATATCAAGATATAGTTCCAAAAAAAATTAAGCATTTGCCACCCATAATATTACTAAAGACGAGCCGAAGCTGCATTAATAAAATAATGATGCCAGTAAGTATTAGTACAAATACTAAAATAAATAAAAGCATACATAATGGCACAAATAGGACTTTACTGGTTTGATCTCTCTTAATTTGTACTGACAGTAAATTGTATAAGTCGTAGCATATTCAGTTCAGCCCAACTGCCATTATTACAATATTATAGCAGAAAAAGTTTTGCGAATACTTACAATATCTCTTAGAACAGCTCCATTTTCCCATGTCCATGTAGTGACACATCCACAGCTCGAGCAAGAATACAAATTATAGTCCTCATCTTCAGGGAATTGTATTCCTACTAACTCACCAACTCTTTGCTCTGTTTCAAGAGATCTTACATAGTCACCAGTGTAAGTGTTATAAACTCGTACGATGTTTTCAACAACTATGACCAGAGATCTGAAATTAGGTATACAAAGTAATTAATCGGGAGATAATAAAAAGCACACTTCATCATTTCTACCAGGCTTAAAAAAGTATCATTAAATTGAAAATTAAATTTTGATAGGTTATAGTAATACATACTCCCCGTCCGGAGAAAATACTGGACAACGCTCTATTATACTTCTTCCACCCTTTCTGTGGAAGTTATACTTTGTTTCTGCATAACTATCACTATATGTTTTTACACCCATATTTATTTAAAACAATTTTTCTATTAACACATTTTCAAAACAACATTTCTATCATATGACATAACCTTAAAACATAGAGTATGCCTTAAAAAAAGAAAAAAAAAGCAGATACTGCAGGGTTGCCAACACCGAATGCTTCTGTAAATTTGCTTGATTACAATATTTTACAGATATATACTTGACAGCAGTATTGACAGTGTTTTAGTCTCTGGTTTTAGTAATGGTGAACTCCTTATTTATTGATTTAGCCCGAAAAGGGCTAGATAGATATATCCACTGTTTTGAAAATATTACCTAACTATAAGCTTTCGACATGCTAACAAGTACTTTTTTGCTATTTCATCGATTATGAAGACGTTTCTTTTAGACGCTCTATAAAAAAAAACCGCTCTATAAGAAAATCTTTTGATGCTCAATCTAGCCCATAGAAAATCCGGGCTAAAATAGCGATTAAAAACGTATACCTGATGCTCTCACTCCTTACACGATTTTGCGTTGGCGAAAATGAGACAGCAAACTGAACATTGTTTTCATAATTAGCAGGTCGTCACATCTGTCAGTGGACTCAATACAATGTTATGCATGACTTATTCATCATACTACTAAATTCAAAATCACATTTTGACGTGCATTCTTAGAGTGTTCAAAACAGTTTGATACCTTGCTTACATGGCCGGATTATAGTACTGTCAGTGGTTTGGCGGCTACTGATTATAAGAAAAATATTTTCTGTATAATTTACGCTCAGATAGTGATTTATCTTTATGTGTGCTCGTTCGTTATGAAGTGTTTTAGGTCATAAAACATGTCTTGTGTAATTGACGGCTGTTATGCACATTCGGGAAGGAAAGAAAGCAGTGGTGAAAAGATTCACTTTCATTTGTGAGTTTTTGGTTAAATTAATATCAAATAAATCAGGAAATGTGTGTAAACTATAATATAAATGTTTCTGACTTATAGTTATACTTTGCAAATAAAAGCCAAAACAGTATTTGTCTACTTTTTCTCAAAAAATCCTAATAAAAATTTCTAGGTAAACATTTCAACTAGTGATACATGTCGATATTTTAGTTAGGCTTTCCGGCGAAGCAACATAAGCAGATATATTTTAAGTTTTATTATAATATTACAGTTTCCCAAAGGATGAAAAGATGAAACAAGAGTGGATGAGACAGCAGGATCTCTTCTAAGCACTTCTGCCCCGACAATTATTTGCACAATGAATTTTCTTCTTAAAGGAGATTAAAATTTGATGCTGTATCTTCATTCAATTTGTCCGAAGCTGATTCAATTCGGTATTCTCCACCATCTATACTAATATATAAAGCTGAAGAGTTTGTTTAGTTTGAACGCGCTAATCTCAGGAACTACTGGTTCGATTTGAAAAATTATTTCAGTGTTAGATAGCTTATTTATCGAGGAAGGCTATAGGCTATATATCATCACGCTACGAGTAATAGAAGCAGAGCAGCAATGAAGAATGTTTCAAAATCGGGGGTATTTTTTCATACTTGGAGCTTCCGCTGCGTACGCTGCGTAAACGGTTAAAGTTACACAAAAGTCATGTATGAGAGTATTGTTCTACTTTTAAAGGTCTATAAAAAAGTCCGCGACAGCATATTTATCTTTTAAGGTTAGCTCACTATAACATATTTTTTGCTAAAAAAAAATCTGTTATTGACCCCGAAACCTTTAAAGTTGGAGGGAGGGGAAATCCTATGTATAGTGATAAATGAAAGTACCGTGTTAACTCGAATTTAATGCGAGCGAAGCCGCGGGCAAAAGCTAGTCCGCAATAAAATACTAAACCTTATTTATAAAAGCGCATTTTATTTTATATGTCGTTTCATTGATCACTGTTGTTTATTTGCAATATTGTATTTTTAAATAAACTGAAACCAATAAATATTAGGTCAATTTATAATAGTGAGCAATGACGTCACATATCAATAATCTCATACAAAATATATGAAACGTCCTTTTTACGTCATAAACTGTGAACCACTTTCTTTCTCGTATTAATGACTAGCGACCTGCCCATGCTTCGCACGGGTGCAATGGTAATATTGCATATTCTATAGGTACGCTCCTACCTGTCCGGTCGGCCGGTACCGACGCAAACGCTACGTACCTCAATTTTTTGAACTATTTTCTACAAAAATATTCATTGAAATCGTATGCTGTAGACCTTTTCAATGTGTACAATACTTGGTGCATGCGTTTGCAATGTAAACGGAAAAAATGAAATTATTTACGATATCACATTAGAAATCTCGAAGGTAACTGTATATCTCCACTATTTGATGGATCTTATTATAATCTCTTGAATCACTCCATTTATTTTAAAAAAACCGTATCAAAATCTGTTGCGTATTTTCAATATTTAAGCGCACATAGGGATATAGGGACAAAAAAGCGACTTTGCTTTATACTATGTAGTGATGAAGCTGTAGTAGGTGCCTAAGTAAATAAAAATATTTTAGTTTGTTACTTGCTGCCGTACCGTCGACGGGCGAGTTCGACTCGCACTTGACCATTTTTTTAGTCGATAGGGTGATTGAAGAAAGGTGTATATAATATGTATGGATGTATAATAAGATCCATCAAATAGTGGAATATACAGTTATCTTTGAGGTCTGTAATGTGATGATGCTAGATCACTTATACCCGGTAATTTACTAGCTACAGTGCCTACATCCCGGAACACAAAAATGCATAGCACTCTTATTTAACAGGACGATATCTAGATATCGTCCCGTTAAATAAGAGTACTAGCACTGTGGTAGTACCTACCTAGATGACTCAGTATCGAGTCTCCACCTAGACCATCAGATTTACTATCTGATTTTATCTTTAAGAGAAACCCCGAGCATAGCCCCCTTCCATTGACCGTTGAATGACATAACTACTGAACCAGTTTCGTAGTCCATGTCAATGTCTCACCTGTGTATGTGTGTAGGACGCATTGCTCAGACTTTTTTATTAAGCATTACGGAATCGTCGACTTGAAGACCTGACGTAACTTGTCAAATGCCGCCCAGCCCATCTGATACCTCCTAGCTTTCCTCACGAAGTTATTATGGCCAAGTTGAATAGTTTGGTCTAAATAAATATATTCTTGCACAACCTCGAGAAGGACGCCATCGAAGCTTACATAATAGTAATCCCCGTGAGAATTGAACCCAAGACCTCCATATCAAAAGTCAAATATTTAGTAACCACGCTAGAGCACATTATCAATATTTTCAGATACCATAACTATCGATAAAATATAATAATTCATTCCCAACACTAGCAAATTCATCAATCAAATCAAGTTGTGATAACGTATCAGATAATGAAACGACTCGAAACACATGTCTCTTTCTCACCCACTATTAAATACCTTAAGGAAAAAAGGAATGAAGATAAGCAGTGCAGTTGTTATTTTAGTCATCTTTCCATGTATTTATGGTTCCTAGATCTAGCCCTTAGATTAAGCATGTACTAGATGTAGTCATAAGACGTTGCCGCTCTTATATCATTGTAATGCAATACACATCATGTATCTTTGTCTATCACACGAATCCTAGTTACGAGTAGAAGAGACGGTTGATAGACGTTTGACAACTCTGACGTCGTGTCATTTTGTGGCCTCCAAAGAGGCCAAAACATTACGAGTTGTCGTGCAAATTTTCACAAAGTGTCATAATTTTAATAAATATTTTGAAAAGAATAAGTAAACGTAGAAATGTCGTGTTCTGCGGTAAATTGTTCTTTAAAACCACCAAAGAGGAGTAAAAGACCCGGAATTATCATTTCATAAGTAAATATTTGACGACATTTTCATTCATATTACGTAGTTGTAATGAGACTTATGGATAAAAACATGTAGTAGTAGACTTTAAATAATGTTAGACATACATTAGCTTGTATTAATTGTAGAAATTACGTCTAAAACAATTAATATTATGCATGAAAATTTAAGGATGTTACATAGTGATGTACTCAACATAGATTTTACTTCCATCGATAGTATTTCTTTAACAGTTTCTTTTATACAATTATTGAATTTTTAGATTCCCGAAATGTCCACAAATCAGAGAAGAAGGGTTAAAAGTGTAAGGCGTGAAAACTGGGAGCCTACGAAGAACTCCAGGCTTTGCTCAAAACATTTTGAGCAATCCTGTTTCATAGTAGGCTTATCAATAAAAAAACTGAAATCCGATGCAGTACCAACCATTTTTGAAGGATATCCTGGATATTTAAAACCTAGAAAATTTAAAAACTATAAAAATATTGTTATAATTTTGCAAGAACATATTTGTGTTCTGTAATCCACATTATAATTTAAAAAAAAAAACATGAAAAAAAAATGTTTTAGGTCGCATATTTTAAACTGAAACTTTTTTTTCACGATACCCACTATTGTGGGTTATCAATGTAGGTATGTATGGGTCTTTAAAAATGATAATGAGGCTTTCAGTACCTATATATTTTTTAAATAAAATAATTTGAGGTTGTGAGTGTTATTTAAAATTTGTTATTTTACCGTAAAAATATAATATAGTCTATGTAATACCTACCATTAATATTTTGTTTTATTTGTTCCAACATCATCTAATTTTTAACCCAGGAAGACCAAACTTCTAAATATTTGCGTATAAAATTTATTATGGTAACGCTTTATTTTTAATTTTTGTTGTAGATAAAATTAACAGCGTTGCTGTATCTGACTCCATGTTATTTTTAACACAATTTATAATCATCTAATTCTGCAGGTGCGACGACGACGCCCGGCTTAATTCTAGCAATATGTTCGATACCAAGGTCACATCCCTAGTAACGCACACTAATACAAATCTGTAACTGCACACTAACAAAATAAGACACCGCCTTTCAATATACAGTCTGTCTACCTCATAATATGTCTATGATCTAGCCCTATCTAGGATCGGTATCTTAACTTTAAAAAAAAACATTTTTCAAACTAAGGTGGCAACACTGCTTTGACAGTGACATAACAATCATTGTCTATCGTGTTCTTTGTGTGTTTTCTTATTTTCTTGGTTGGTTTTAAATATTTATTAAATTTGCTGTGGACAACTAAATTGTCGTCAATAAGCAGCTATCATAATGTCTGCTGAACTGGCTGAAGCACAGCTGCAAGTGCGTTTTGTCACTAAACAAGAGCAGTGAGTAATTTTTTGATTGTTTACCGGCGTGGCTCCGCATGCTACAAACATGAGGCCTACTAATTTTATTTGATTTCAGATACGCAGTTTCCGATAGCCCTTATGCTATACAAAGTAACGTCCAATCATCGGAACTGAATACACTCGTCAATGCTTTACTGAAAGAATCCAACACCTCTATAGAAAAAACTGTCGAATTTGATTTCCTAGTATGTGGGGAACTTCTCTGCTCCACACTTGTAGAGCATCTTCAAGAGAAGAATGCTTCAACAGAAGACACGATAGAAATAGAATACTTGGAACGGTTTCCAGCACCATCACCACAAGACTGTTTGATGCATGATGACTGGGTTTCCGCAGTTCAAGCTCATGGAAATTGGTAAGTAATTGCCATCAAGACTCGGGTAATTACCATTAAGACTCAGGTATTAGTCATGCTTCACAATATCATAGTCACAGCTTAATATACAACTTCTTAATTGTACTTAATTTTTATTTGGAATAACTGGAATGATATTTATTTCATCGGTAGATTTAAAATTGTAAGTTTCTGTTGTGTGTAATACTTAATTGGACATCAAACAATTAGAACAGCTTTAAAATAACTGATGAGTTTATTTAATAATATTTACAATCAATCATAATGATATAATTTCTTTAACAGGATTCTTTCTGGCAGTTATGATAACAGTATTCATATCTGGAGTACTAAAGGACAACACAAACTGGCCATACCAGGCCACACTTCACCTGTTAAAGCCGTATCTTGGGTATCATTCAATGGCGATCAAGCTGTCTTTGTAAGGTAGATTTACTTGATCTATATTTTTCTAATAATGCTCTGAAATAAGTTTATTTGAATAATATATTTTAATATCTTTTTGTATTGAAGTATGAATTACCTGCTTGTGAATAGTTACAATAAACTATAGTACTAGCAAGTGAAAAGTAATAAATAAATAATTGTATTTAAGTATACCAATAAGTCTTAATGTCTGAATCACACTGTTACATCTATCTCAGAAGCAATAGAGTTCATTTCTGTAATTTGCTACGTTTTTTGCATGATAATAAAAGTTTTCCTAATAAAAAATTAATTGTTCATTCTCTAGAAGCATTTGGGATTTGGGATAACTTTTAACCTGACCTTTTATGTAACACTGTGAATTCAATTTTTTAATATAAATTTTCATTGGTCTTTTTAGTGGATCACATGACCAGTCTGCCATGCTGTGGGTGTGGAATGTGACCAAAACTCAGTGGACTGTGTAGTGACATGCCGAAGTCATGACAAGGGAGTTGAGTGTCTCTCAGTGTCAGCTGACACACTGAAGTTTGCGACTGGCAGCTGGGATACAAATATATGCCTGTGGAGTACCAGTTAGTAAAATATTTTTATATTTTATTATCAAATTATAAAGGCTATATATATAATTACTGAAAAAAAAACAAGAATATGTGTGAAAATAAATTATCTGAGTATGTAAAATTATAACTCATTTGTTTGTAGGTTTATCTGATGAAGATAATGTTCCTGCAAAAAAAGAAGTAAACCAGAACTTGGCAACAGTAGAGTAAGTACTATTTTGTAAAAATATCATGTGTTCAAATGTTATTTTATGATATAATGCATGTGTTGTTTAAACTTTAATTAGTAGGCCCACCAAAGGAGTTAATTATTGAATCTTTAATAATTTTCTAGGAACCATTAAGCACACTAAAAGGTCACCGTGAAGCAGTATCAGGTGTTCAATGGATGGACTTCAACACATTGCTGTCCAGTGGTTGGGATCATCTGTTAAAACTGTGGACTGTGAACTTGAGGTATTAAACAAGAAATTGCTGGTAAGTTAATATATCTAAATGGTTTTAATAACTTAAATTAAAAATAAATAATAGATTTTCAAAACATACTATACTTTTAAATTTTAAACAAAGTTTCCAAAACATAATGACTATAAAGATGGTAGGCTAGAAACTATAAGAAAACAAGTTAGATAAGTAAGATTAGTTTTTATTGTATGTTATGAATGAACTGTGAAAACTTTACACTTTATTTTACGTAGTTACTAATGGTTGACTTAGAGATTCTATTATGCATTGTTTTTGTTTCAGGTAACAAAGCCTTCTTTGATGTGGATTGGTCACCATTAAACACCAGTATTATTACAGCATCTGCAGATAGACACATCAGGCTGTATGATCCTAGATCAATGGGTAATTTAACTATAAATATTTGTGCTAATGGTTGCTATATCCACTTGAATGTTAAGAATCCACACAATCTGTAATAAGACACCTTCTCCTGGCGTTGAGAAAATATTTATTTAAGAAGATTTTAAATAATTTGAACAAGAAAGTAGAAGTCATCAGACATACAGGTCCATTGTTGGATATTGATTTATTTCATTTGTCAGAGTAATTCTTTCGTAATTTCATTCGTCAGAGTAATTCCTATACTTATCTTTGGCCTATCATACAGGAATGTTAGGTAATTTCACGGTACAGCCAGACCGATAAACGTTCCTTGATGACGCAAACGTGTCGCTTACTAAGGGCCTCATAAATCGGCTCAAGGTTGCTCAACGTGCTATGGACAGGGCTATGTTAGGTGATTTCCTACGCGATAAGATATACGATAGGAGAACTAGTGACCAACTAGACCACAGGATTAGTAAGTTGAAGTGGCAGTGGGCAGGGCATATAGTGTGTAGAACCGATGGTCGCTGGGGCGGAAAGGCAGCGTCCGCGTGATGGAAGACGAAGCGTAGAAAGACCCACAACCAGATGGCCTGATGACCTGGTTATGGTGGTGGGTTGCAGATGGATGTGAACTGCTACGGAATGGTCTGTGTGGAAATCATTAGGGGAGGTCTTCGTTAATCAGTGGACTTTTTAGGCCGTAATTATGATAATGATGACTCATTGATAGGGTTCACGAACCTATCACGCAGGTTTAGTGTATCTTGGCCGTTACGTACTCATAAATCAATTTTTTACCAAGTCTTAAGGTAAATTTAAAGATTTACTTCAGATAGAAATTGGTACATTAAATAGTAATGTATTTTTAAACTAAGTCTCTATTCATTTCTGCCTGGTAGAAGGTTAGTACCTCAGTGCATCAGTTTTATAGATGTCAGAGCAACATAACATTGTCTATTTCATCCATATTTCAGACATCAAAGAGTTAATTTTTTACTATTTTGTTTACAGAGAGCATTGTCAAAACTACATTTACGTCTCACACGGGATGGGTGCAGTCAGTATGTTGGTCCAAAACTAGAGATACCCTGTTTCTGTCCGCCGGCTATGACGGCCAAGTAAAGTTATGGGAGACTAGAAGGTAATTTATGTAACGTTTACTATTACTACTATAGCAATTATGTCCATTGCTGGACTAAGGCCTGCCTTATTGCATCATTGATGGCTTTAGACTGATTTTTTATGAGGAAATAGTGGTCCACAATTTATGACGTATAAAAGTTTTTTTACTGACGACTAGATGGCTTTTCAAAACCAAATTACGCGACAAGTTGAGATGACAATTTGCACAATCTCGCTCACGTTGTAGTTTTTTTCGTAGCATTTTACATTTCTTACTAGCCAATTTCTTATCTACATTAAAATTAATTCGATATTTCTTATTTGGCAATCATAATGGTCATAATTGCTTTTACTACAATAGCCTAAATTGAATAAACGTAATTCACGTAACTAATTTCAGTTCAATGTAGGGGGAACCCCAAAATATATATAAAAAAAATCTTGAGAAAACCCTATAGCGGTTCACAGAATACACATACTTACAAAGTTTAAATAGTGTAGTGCTAATATTTTTTGAGAAAAAAGGGTGTGATATTCGGACGACAGACCGACAGAGAGACATGATTCTATAAGGGTTCCGTAGCCAAATGGCAAAAAACGAACCCCGTTTCTCTGTCCGTCCGTCCGAATAACTCAACCCCTTTTTTCTCCAAAACTATTAACACTACACTATTCAAACTTTGTAAGTATATGTATTCTGTGAACTGCTATTGGTTTTGACAAGAAACTTGAAAAAAATAATAATAATATTTTCTGGGGTTCCCCATACATTGAACTGAAACTCAAAAATTTTTTTTCATCAAACCCCCCTGCATGTGGTATCAATGTGTAGAGCTAGAAAAATGATATCGAGGTTTCTAATATATATTTTTTTATAAATTGAATAGTTTGCGCGAGAGACGCTCCCAAAGTTTAAAAAATGTCCCCCCCCTCTAATTTGTAAATTATGGGGTTGAAATTAAAAATGTGTGATGTACATTACCATAAAATCTAACAACGAAATTTAGTTTGAACGATTTCTGGTGAGTATTTTTTATACGTCAAAACCGGTGAACCACTATTTTTCATATTAAAGCTGTAGTAGGTGCCTAAGTTAATAAAAATTACTTTATTTTTTGTTTTTGCTATTGAATCCTAAAAAGTAACTCGGTGTGCGAGTTTTTGGTCGTGTGATTAATAATAAATGTTTTGTTAATAGCCCGCGAACTCCATTGTATGACCTGAGCGGGCACGAAGACAAGGTTCTTTGCTGCGATTGGTCCAACCCGGCATTACTTATCAGCGGCTCTTGTGACAATACCCTCAGAATATTTAAGTCAAAACACGCCACAGGTAATGCGTAACTTTTGTTTTAGTGCAATTCATTATTCACCCTCAAAAGCAGTGTTACCAGATGTTAAATACATATTTTCTTGTAGTAGTTTAGAATGAAAAAATATCTAAAGTAATTAATTTAGGTGAAATTGAAATGGGACCGCATTGACTCACATTGTGTTTTTAATATTCACTAATAATAATATATCACAAAAACAAAATTAATAAAGATTATGTAATCTACTATTAAAATTAAACGAAAAATGTGTTCATTAGTTTAGAATAACCAATGAACATAAGTTCAAAGAGAAAAGATTCAATTACAACAATTTGTGTATGTATTAAGTGTATGTTAATGTATTGCAGCAATATTAGTGTTCCTATAATTGGCTGAATTCTATTTTACATTATGTAATTTTAGGTATCTCCTAAAATCTAAAGATGGCGGTACACGTTGTGAGGGTAGTTTTATTTCATATGTCAAATATAGCCTGAGTATGTATGTTAAGTTGATAACGATTATGAATATAATATTAATAATAAATTTGTTTTTCTATAATATTTTTCTCTTAATTATTCTATTCCACAAACGTATCCTATCCTAGCTTTTTTAATAGATTAAAAACAAAAACCCAACATAACTAATTCGAAAAGTTTTGAAACAAAGCGCCTAATGCATTTTTTATTTACGATTTTGGTATGCATTTGCTTTTAGTCAGGATTAAATAATAATAGATTTGAGGTATTAGGGCTGTTTAAGTGCAATGAAATAATTGGCTATATTTGGTTTCGCTTGTTTTATTTCAATCATTTGCTCTTACAAAATATGTTCAATGCAAAGGAACATGACTTGTCACAATAAAACATGCTTCTTAGTACCATTTTGATTTATTTATATTTTATTTTAGTTTCCATTCAGCATAACTATAAATAATGCGGGTCACATAAAATGCTCATAGCACAATATAGAAACTTGCAAACACTTTGTAACAAAATAGATACATAACTTTCCTCTGACTTTTCTCTGCGAGAAATGCTTTTACACTATTATCATAGTTATGCCAAACCTCACACCATAACACAACGAAGCAACATGTCCCTTAAAAATATTCTTTCTTACCAACAATTTCATTTTTTTTTACATTTTATGAAGTTTTATTTTGCCATTTCGTATTCTAAACTACCTAACTAAATTTTATCTAAACTATTCTACTATCTAGACTAGTCTGGGTAGAACACCACACTATATTAATACACATTGGACAAATACATTCGTATCGACACTTCTGACAGATTTTTTTTTCATTAGTTTTCTTTCTTTACACTTATTCAAGTACATAACAAAAGAGGTGAAAGCAAACTTGTTTAACTGAAACTTATCCAAGTATGTGTTCACTAATCCTTACCGCCTTACCGTTAGGGCGGCGGCGCGTGAGCGCGGCGAGCCGGCTTCAGTCCATTCAAATTAAATTATTTAATAAACTAACAAAGGAAACTACCCTAGAGCTGACGCGCGACACTCACGCGCCGCTCACCACTTGAATATATTAATCTAGGGCTCTATTCTATCTATCTTAGCGTCGAAACATTTTTTCCTATTCTAACCTATCTATAGTTAAGCCTAATGTCTAAAACTAGCCATCATTTCATCGTCGTCCCTATAGCTTCACTATTCACTGATGCAAAACAAGTCGAGCAATCACTTATATTTAACCACTTAATTTTAAAACATTTACTTAACACTTCAATTTTTTTTTAATTTTATTTGAATCATCATAGTTTTTGAGAATTGGTTCCCAAATACGCATCATTTGTGCTCATATCTGCCTTCGTACATCTTACTTTTAACACATCGTCCGTAATCTCATAGTACTTTTATCACACATGCCAAGAATGTTAAGTGAGTTTTAACTAGGAACATCTACGTTTTACTTTCAGTATAAATTTTTACATCATGTGTGAAAAATGCAACGATTAGACAGCCACATTATCTTGTTTTAGATGTTACAAAATAGTTTTAAACATAGTTTTTTTTTACATTAACGCTACGTTTATGAATACGGTAAGTTCTCTATTACCTGTAAAAATATTATGTAAAGCACATGCCGCTATACTGTATCCATCTGTTTATTACTTTCCAGGAAGCTGAAGGCACTACCATCAAATTAATTATTGCTTAAATGGAAGGAAAGCATTTAGAAAAATAATTTGGTGCTAAAATACTTTGCTCTTGACGGTGTTTATTATACACGGCCGTGCCACTATATCTCTACTCACTTAAACAACTCGGTGTCTATACTAATTATTTGCATTAACACTTTAAGGGAACAACGATTGCATTGTGGTTGGGGATTAATAGTCCCCGACAAACGGAACGGGGTTTACACTGTACGGATTTACACGACACGGACATACGAAATAAAAGTGTATACATTTACATCGTGAAAAATAATTTTATACTTTTTTAAATAACGTTGACATCAATTTAAATGCAAGTAGCGGAAACATCTATCGGAAGACTGCTTTTACAGGAAGCCACAGTGTACGTCGAACACTAAACGATCATATTACTTAACTAAGTACCAAGCGACGCCCGGTACTACATTGCACTTCATGGTTATTATATTTTCACAAGAAGTAAAGGCGGTTTCATAGTCAGTTCAATAAATTTGGCTTGATCAGAAATTATTGGTGTATAATACTGATCTACGGAGTATCATCGGTTTAGTACATTACAATCGAACATGTGTGCTAATAAAAATCTCACTGTTCGTTAAATATAGCCTGTGACGTGGCATTAGATTTTTGGTTCGGACCGGAGTATTTTGCTAATGGCCTTTCTACTTCATAAGTGCAGCGTATATTGCCAGTTTTATTGTGTTACTATATGTACTCGATTGTACAAAGCATTGCCCACTATACAATCTTAATAAAGTACTTGTCCCACNGCCTAACGACGTCGTCGAAGATGTAAGGCGACTCGAGCAGCCGAGATGGTCAGGCACATGAGATTTAATACGAAGTAATTTTGAATTAAATAACGTTATTGGGTATGTGGTTAATGGAAGACTGCGCCGGTATGAACTATGAATGAAGTAAGGTAGATAATACTGTACGGGTATATTACCATTTCCGAAATAAAATGACTAAAGCACATGCAACATGCCAAACAATAGCGCCCGCGTACGGTGCCGCCCCAATTCCGACTGTCCTACCTAGGGTCAGTTATATACATTATCTGTAATAAATTTTGTTTGTATTGCTGTTTAACTACAACATGGCAAAGAGTTTCTCTTTAGATTGTATTTTTAAAATACCTAAATTTCACGGAAGATTCTAAATCTTCACCGTATTATTTATCATACTATAGAGCTATTCGGTGTACCCACCCTTCTAACCGTAACACACATAGTCATTACTCTTTACAATTTGTTAGTATATAACTTTGATTCCACATGATATGACCTTTTCAGCTTATAACTCTATCCTTCCCTTCAGATATTGCTTTCCTTCTTCCCGACGTTATGAAGAAAATAAAATTTTTAATAAATTTCGTGGAAAAATAATTTAAACATCGAAGCCATTTCAAATATCTATACACATACATAATCGTATTTAGATTGCACGCTTTAGATCTCGATTTGTGTTTAAAACCTCTCAATATCCGATTAAATTTTTTCCACTTCCTTATTATTTAAATATGACACTGATTAAACAAAAAATACGAATGTATCGCGCCCAGAGGATAAGCATCAAATTGAAATTACCACTAAGCTAAAATAAATACCTAACTATCTTAAATAATCTTGTTAACACTTTTCAAAATCTGCGCCTAAAATCTTAAATTTAAATTTTCTCATAAAACAATAATAAAATTATAATGTAAAAACACATTTAAAATTGCAGCTATATCTATACATCAAATCCTCTCGACGAGCCGTCAAAAGACCTCATCAAAACATCACAGCGATACGAACGCCCCCGCGCGCGGGCAGCGGCGGTCGCGGATACCACACAGCTTTCGATGAAGTCTACAACGGTCGCAAATTAAAACTAAAACAAATTAACATTGTAAAAAGTCACAGTTGCTTTGATTTTTGGCTCGTGTACAGCATGGATTGTCGTAGCGTGGCTTATGGTCTACTTTGGAGGCGGGTACGTCTGGTAGGCTTCGTCGGGAGACGCCGCCGTCGACGCGTGCTCGCTTTCCATAGGCATCTGGATGATGGGCGGTGTCGGCCCCGTGAAGTATTGGTACGGGTGCGACGCGAAATACTGAAACACCACAAACATATATTTATATATCACACACACAAATGTGCAAACAATATGCACATTTTATACGCGGAATCTGATAATTAAGAACGTAGGTTTTGAAAATTTAATGACTATGCGATCTCGTGCTCTGTCTATATTCATAATTACTGATAATCATGGCTTCAAAGATATCTCAAACAACAAATTCCCGTTTCTACTTAATAATCAGATTCCGCGAGCGTTCATGACCATATAGACAACTATAAGTTGGCAACAAGTTGGTAGGATTAACGAGCACCTTTACAAAGATAAACAACGGGTAATCACTTTAGTCGTTTGTGAAAGGTTAAAGAATATGTTAAACAATAAGTTACTATCGTCTTTAAAAACGCTTATAAAAGTTAATTAACCATTTGTTACTATACAAGTTTAAATATGCTAACTACTTAATACCTACTTTCGTTAATTTTTATTTAACGAACCGTGCCTCGTTAATAAAGCATCTGAAATTATTTAACCTAGTAGTGTTAACGTTTCATTATATAGTACATTTTGACATAGCTGTGTTTAGATAGTAGGTATAAGCTTCATTCACAAAAAGGCATTATCCAAATTTTAATAACAATGCACCATATTTGTTCCTATAGAATCCTAAAGCACATATAACATTTAAAGGACAAGCATTGGGACAGTTTCTAAAACTCATAATCGTCTCGCGATCTCTGTACAAAAGTAGGAGTTATGAGCTTTTGTGCATGGCGTTTAAGATAAAGCGAGGAGTTTATAGTGAGTGGTGGGTCGCAAGCGACGGGAGGAAGGCGAGCTTTGCTTGTTACAAAACATTAGCACTCACGTATAATTCACTATCCGGCCTTATGCTGTCCCAGTTTACCTGGAAAACGGAAAACATCAGTCATTTATTGTTTCTTTTTGTTTGACTGAATGTTCTTTATGTAAACGGCCGTGTGTGTTTTATTTGTGTCCAAAAGAGCCGATTATATTGTTTGCACTATTTTCCAGTTTATTTGAGGCGTTGTGTGTTGATGTGTGGTACTTACGTATTGGCTAGGCACGGAGTCGATGGGTATGTGCGCGGGTGTGCCGGGTGCGCGGGGTGCTGCGTGCGCGGGTGTGCGGGCGGTATGAGGGCGGCGTAGGCCGGCAGCCAGGCGGCGGGTGGGCCGCGTGGTGGTGGTGGTGCAGTTGCGGGTGGTGGTGGAACGCCGCCACGCCGTACACGCCGGCGCCGCCGCGGTACACGCCAGCGCAATCCCCGCCGGCGCCTGCGCCGCCTACACCGCTTGCGTATACGCCGCTAACGCTCATCGCCTGGGACGGATAAACGCAATGTTGTTTTATAGGTAGTTCTATTGTAACTTTTCAACTTTGCAGTATAGATAACTTAAATACCTATTGTTTGGGACTTTTTTGAATAATGTAATTGGAGATGTTTGAAAGAATTTGGTGTTAATTTTGAATCCTTTTAGGAAAGTTTTTAAACTGTAATCTCTTCTTACGCAAGATATCTTGTTATTTCATCAGTACCTTTTTGCTTTTATTAATTTTATTATCTACGTTTTGTTATTGTTGTTTACCGAGTTATGACAAATTGTGCGAATGCCTATTTCGATACCATACTACTAAGTGAGTGATGTGTGTTGTCCAACAGTTTTGCTCTTAACAACAAACAATAATTTACTAGTGTATAAGTAGATATTATCTGCCCGTGTATTAATAACGCATAGCAAATAATGTTATTCTTAGCTAAGTCATGTCCTAAGTGTCGGGTATCAGATAAGTATTTATATAGTATGTAGTAGGTAGCTATAGCTAAACCGTTTAATAAAGTCAGTACCCAAACCGCCTTTCATTGACGTTACACTGGCGACGAGGATGTAATGACCTAACGACATGGCGTAGGCACCAAGATCAAATCATACCTTAACAAATAAACGTTCATTGTTACGGACAAGTATTGGATCTCCACCAAATGAGCAAGATAACACGAGCTTCAGGAGTAGAGGATGTAGCTTGGATGCTACCGGGGGGAAGGAGCAATCCATGGAAAGTGGAGGGATCAAACACCTAAAAACAGGTTCCCTTCTTCTCCTCCTCCACCGGATGCATCAGCCGAGCATTGGTGCTTATAACCGGGCCATAAAAAACAATAATAACTTATTATGTAAGAGTATATTTAAATGTTTACGAGTACATTAAAGACTAGTACTAACATCGGCTAATGATTGTATACGTGTTTTTAATAGCACTATTATTACTTATTATAAACAGATAAGTATGTTTTATTTCTATACAATGTTAAATGTTTATGGCAAATAAGTGTTAGAGGGAAAGGTGTCGGGTATCAGATTAAGTATTAATAAGTATGTAGTAGTAGCTATAGCTAAACCGTTTAATAAACCAGTCATACCCAACCACCGCCTTTCATTGACGTTACACTAAGTATTCATGGATTTGCATTAGCAGATTATGGTGTTAACCACACCCATATATCGCATAGAGCAATAATGATAAATCGATCGAGTCGATGCGATGTGAGTGTGATAAGCAAATCGTGTCAGTTGCACGTATCAGAGATCATTATTTAAAGTATGTATTAACTATTTAGTTTGTGTGCGTAAGTACTAATGTTTGTACAATAGTAGTATATTACGTTCACACGTTAATGGATGTAATTAGGTGGAATTTGCACACATTCTTGATGTGATTGAAATCAGTCGCAAATGTACATTAAGGTCCATAAGGATGGTCAGAGACGAAACATTTATGAACAACTAGAATTCACTGAGTATTCCAGTTACCTCGCCTTCTAGTGGCAAATGTTTTTTTCATGTATATAAAATTTTTTGCCTCCGTGTCATATTGTCAATAAAAAGGAATTTGTATAGATATCGTATACAGTGGTTCATATATGACAAATACTCTCACAGTCCGCATTTCATCAAAACCGTTGCATAAAATTGTTACTCGGCCTGTCACCGTCTCGTGTCTTTAATCAGAAAATGCTTTCGTCTTCAATAGATCTTATTATTAATTATTGCACATTTAGTAACTATCAAGTACTTTAATAATAATAATGAATATGTGAATCCTTACCAAGAAAGTTTCCTGATAGCATTCGACAACAACAAAAAATAATCCAATTGAATAATTTGATGAAAAATATCATGTTAATATCAATTTAAAACTTTTGAATTTTGAACTGCATATTTTTATTAACATTTAACATTACAAGAATAAATCACCATTCATTAAAAAATCATCATCTAAATTAATATTAACATTTTACGAATACATAAGAAATTTCAATAGTGGACAAATTAAATCAACATGCATTAGTAATTTAGAACTTACTTGTATCTCATCTTTACCTAACATTGGGTCTTTACATCGTATTCTAACAGTTTAATTGTATTTTTTAATAAAATAATATTTAAAAAACATTTAGAACATCTTCAAATCTCAGAATAGTAGTCGTTAACATCTACCATCTTGCATTAAGCCCACGTGGTGGGTTAAGGCCCCATGGCTATGCTGTGCGGGAAGGCCTGTTGCAGTGGACCGTTACAGGCTGATGATAATGTTTTCAAATTATGCAATGATATGTGCTTTGTCTACAGTTTACAGTCAACACCATAAAGATTTAATCGAAAATCTCCTTGCAAATTTATATATATCAATTTTTTTTCTAATCTCTTATTAGGTGTACCTGTGTGATGGACTCATTGTTGTCTCTCCACCCTCTCCCGTTGTTATCGTTTTGTTTGTTGTACAACGCTTTCTTCTTGTTACCGCCGTCGGCAAACTTCACTAGCAAAGGCTCCTTAGCACCTGGTATCGGGTTGCCATTGAACATCTATGAAACAATAAAATGATTTATTAGCGATTAAAAACGATCAAAACCAGCCTTACCTAGGTATGTAAAATTACTGGGTAGGTATAAGAGACCTTACTACTTTTGTCTTGGATGACAAGCGCAGGGCAACGTTGATGGAATAGGATTCTAACTACAGTTAACTGTTTCGTTGAATACTGTATCGGTCATGGGTTATCAGGTAAGCGATATCGTCCCGTTCGATGAAAAAAAGTTTTTCCTGCTGAACAACTCGTTCATTGTTCAGCTCTGTCTTAACAGCAACGACTAGGTAGCACTTAATTTCCTCGATTGTTAAATATCTTATTTATAAATTATTTACAATTTTTATTACTTAACGCTTAATGGCTTTATAAAACTGCACAAAAATCTATCCATTTGCACTGTAGAAATTTCAACACAAGACTAGAGTAGCATTAGCAGGTTTATGAAAGACTTTTCGATTCAAACGGCTAATTTAATAAAAGGCTTTTTTCTTTTACTACAATTTGGTATCTGAAGATGAAGAGTAAGTTTGTAGAGGTTACGAAGACAGGTTAAACTAAAAACAATATTAAAATAATAATTACTGGACGAAAATGGTCGGTAATTATTTTTAAAAATAGTCTAAATTCCCTTAATCCTCGTAAAATAAAGCCAATTGGATTTAAGGGTGGAAAATAAATGATTTATAGATTAAAACAGTTATTGCATTTTGAATGGCTAACGCACTTATAATAATTTAACAAACAGTCGAGAAACAAACAATCAAGAGACGCTGAAATCTACCGACCTGGATGATTTGCTCGCATTTTTCCCTGGACTCCATCCGGGCGAAGCCAACCCCCTTGCTATGACCATGGGTATCGCGGAGGATCCTCGTGGATACGACCTGCCCGAACTTGGCGAGCAGTTGATCTACGTCGTTCTCCTTGAAGTGTGGCGGCAGGTTGGCCATGTACAGGTTAGTTGGGTCTTGCTCTTGTTGCTGTAAACACCCGGGAACACAAATAAAGTAACAGTATTAAAAGCACCAAAAAGGCGCGTCGTTTTATGGCCGCCTCCTTGAAATTATTCGAATCAATTTCATACACAATACTTGTCTATAGATACTATTTCATCAGTTAATTCAAATGAAATTGTTCCGAATATCTCGCATGGAGGCAGCTATGAAACGATTCACCAAGATCACTTTTATAAAAGCCTACCTGAGTTTCTCAAACCATTTGATTATTTTACTTGAATGAATGAAATATGAATACACCTATTCCATTTTAGGGACAAAAGTTACTTTAGTTCTTATTTATTTAGTTTTTATTCATAACATGCCCCTTGTATCTATTTTATAAATTATTCTACAAACTTTGAATTTGTAACGACATGCTGTATGTGACATTAAAATAGGTACACATTTTGTATCATAATGGACATATTCAGATGAAAATATACCTTTACCATTATTGTACACCTAAATAAGTGCTGTTAGTAATTTTCTGTATCTCACATTTGCCGAGTTGAAAGCGTTACAACATTGAGTTGAAGTTGTTTCGGAGAATATTAAAATTAGCTTGAAGCCCGCATAGATTATTCTAGACACTGAAGCCAGCTCTGACGTAAATCAGCAGATTTATCTAATATACTAAATAATATTAGGTAGGTGTTATCAACGAGGTGGGCATATACATCAGCATAGAGATTATGAAGCTAGTTAAAGTCGCATACACACTAATTTAATATCGAAAGCATAGAAATACCCGAGCCCAGTAGCGAAATACATTATACATTGTTATAACGCTGAAGCAACGACAATAGTACAGAATTAACAGGATGAAACAATGTTCGAGGTAAGAGTTAACAAGCGTTATATTTGCATTGACTGCGTATCATTGAAGGGAATACTTACAACACTTAGTGTTACTATGAACGCGATTACGCTGTCATACCAAATTATCACTGGTGTCGGTCCAAAATGAATAGATAAATGAATGATCGGGTGTCGGCTGGCGGCGGGCACAGCCGCGTTTCAAATGTTATCGCCCTTTACGTCGGTCATCTAAACACAGAGCCTATTCATCTAAGTAATGTAATATCTATTGAATTAACAAATATGGATCATGGGTAGTAACTTCTCTAAGAATTCACCTCAGATACGGGGCGGGATGTTGATGCTATGAATATGCATATTTCATATCTAGCAAATGTAATTGATATAGAACACTGCTTTTACCATTAATTGCTCAAATAGGTTTATAGCATTTGATCAATAGATAATAGGGTAAATACTAAAGCTATAAGTAAGGGTAGGGGGAATGCCGGATCGATTAGTGGAAAGGCAGCGGATCAATTGGAGCGAGTCCGTTTCTTATAAAATGTATTAGAAGAATATTGCGTGCTTAAAAAGGTTTTTAATTAATCTAGAAATCAATGTCTGCCGCGAAAAGAAACTTCGATTATTTTTCTAATCGCGCTGGCGACAATAACTTCAATTTCAAGTGGGTGATATTTGTGAGTATCGTTGGACTCGTAGTTTCTGCAAAGTGGAAACGTGGAAAGGATTGTAGGATGGGAGTCAAATGCACGTATTGTATATTTTAATGGAAAGAAGTGGATTAGAGAGCGGGCCAGGAGCAGGCGGTTAGTCAAATAGTATTACTTGCATGCACAACGTACACGGTTCAGTCTACGCAGGAACCAGATACCCACTTTAGCCATTTGGGCCTGAACACCTTTGGCTTGTAATCCTTTTACCGCAGCCTCGCCGATGCGATCGTTTCAAAATCTACAAAACCGTAACCTGTTGGAACAAAAGTGAATACGTTTTATAATAAGGGTTGCCATCTTTATGTGCACGATAAAATAACATGCTGGTTAAATAGAATAACTAAGATTTCAAAGATAAAACACTAAAATATGAGTACATCGATGATTGAACTAAATGATGACGAACATATTGCTGACACAATAGCGTGATGGATGTGACATTGATTATACATTTAATAGTGACAAATAGATAAAAACATTTATATAATGTGCATTTTAAAAATGCAATAATAAAGGTCATCTGTGCTTTAGTGCAATAAAGTGTTGATGATACTCTACTATCAAAATAACACGTAGGTAAGTGTAAAATAAATATAATATATTAGAACGAACATGAGAATGTCATAAATATGAATTAAAATATACGGATCTAGTGTTCGTGCATATATTGGAAAAAGTCTCACCATAGATGGGTTAGTTTAATGAAGGTATATGGTATTCTAGAAAATATTAATACTGTATTAAATAATTCAGTTACGTTTATTATTACTGATGCAATTCTATTAGAATAGGTAGATAAATTGGTAGGATAATTATACATACGTGAAATATCTATGCACAGATATATTAACTAGAAGTAACGTACATGTAAGTATATTTAGTTGGCTATGATAGTGTTAGGGAATGCGGCAGTGAATGTTCTTTACCTTTACATTTATTCGTATTTTATCCAATATCGCTTTTGTTGAAATAATGTTGCCATACCTGAAACAGAAAGCGATTGCAAAATCCACACAGTCTTCATTAACAATATATAAGCTACATAGCGATACTTACTTATATTTTGAAGAGAAATAAAAAGGGCATTTTTATTTATAATTAAATTCATGGTTTATGACTTCATGAAGGAGTAAAATCTTTTTTTATCAAACAAAACACAATATAGCTATAGGTATCTATTTAGTAAAAGTAATCCTATCCTATGCTTAAAATAATCAAAGGATGTTTTTGATATAAAATTGTATGATTTAAGGAAGAACATACTCATCTTAAAAAATCCCATTGAATCTCGATTAGACGATGGCTGAATTGTAATTACAGTACTTTTCAATGAAACTACCTCTACATTTAATTGTTTGTTAAATCAAGGACTCATTTTTTTTGTAAAAAGCGGACAAAGACCGGATTCTAAAATTGTTAATTCAATTTACGAGCTCGTCGGAAGTCGAATAACGCTACCAAAGTCCAAAGCTGTCAAATGCTAAATGCATCCTCGCTAATTAATTGGTAAAACCACTCACATCTGGCACATTTGGACCAAATCCTTATCGGTGGTGTTTTGGTTAAGGCCGCGTATGTAGAGGTTGGTGCGGCTGAGCTGGTCACCGCCGGCGCCCGAGGCGGACGAGGCCGGGGGCGGGGCGCCGTGCTCAGGCTGGTGGAGCGCGTGCCGCCCGCCGAGCCGGTGTTCGAGGACGACGACGACGCCGTGTTGGCGGGGGACGCCGCGGTGGGGACACGCGCGCCGGTCGCGCCGCATCCACCGCCCATGCTTCCGCCCGTGTACTGGAACAACGCCTGTGTTAGGATACATATTGTGGTGTAAAAGTCGAGACGTCGGCTGCTACACCAAGAGATCTGGGTTCGATCCCCGGGCAGTACAAACTTTGTGATGCACACAAAGTTCATGCGAACATGTATGTTTTAATGGTCTGGGTGTTTTCTATGTATAATATGTAAGTATATACAAAAATATTGTTTGTACTACACATAACGTCGCCGATGGAAATGTTTTATTTATTTATTTCTGATATAATTATATCGGAAATAAAAAATATATATATGGTCTTGTCGCCTTTACAAACGCCTAGTTAAAATTCTTATCAAAAATAGTATTTTTTATTTAATTTAATACATGTTATCCACAAATCATCACTGGCACTCATTGCCGTTACTAACGGCGTAATCATGTGCGTGATTAATTTTCCATACAGTTTCTCAAAGTAGAAAGCAGCTTATGTGGTGATTACACAGTTAAACTCTCTCTTTATAGAGTGTCGGATATGCAATTATATGCCAATATGGGATAAAGAATATGCTAATTAAGAACTAAACAGTACTAGTAAATAAAATCAGATCTAAGGGGTCCCATTTTAGACCAACCAATCAAAATCAAATCAACCTTACTGGAACTTGCATATTGATGCCATGTATACGTTGAACAAATAACGAATCCTGATCTGGTTAAACATTTATTCTATGCTTAAATAAATTAAGGATTTCGAATCACTCATGTACTAGATTTTCATTACTTGCCTCTCCCTATTTTCTCTTAACTTGAGAAAAAACACCTACAAAAATGGCCAATATTTAAATTATGAACGAAAATTTCATCGGCTTCTGATGATATGTGCGGTTAAATTACTCTTTAGTCTATGGGCAAATGCGTATCGCTTAATTTACTCTCTTACACGCACCTAGTATGTTAAGCACTGTTCACGACTCAGTATGTCGTCGACACGGTGTTTACGGGCGCAATATGTTAACTAATGCAATAACGACAAGTAGCAGCATGACTTCGGAACTTAGTCTTAGTACACTAACGTAGTAAGTAATTACTCATACTATCAATAAAGAGCGTCGGTGGCTCAGTGGTGTGGACTGTCGCCTTCCTACCGGGAGGGCTGTGGTTCAAATCCCGACACGTACAATGATTTCGAATTTCGAAAAATATATGTACGTTATCGACGCTCATACGGTGAAGGAAAACATCGTGAGGAAACCTTCATGCACGCCTGCGAAGAGATTCGAAGGCTGTTGAAGTCGTCCTCCGCACTGGCCCGCGTGGACGCTAAGGCCTAATCACCCTATACGGGTAGGCTCGTGCCCTCGTGGGACGTTTAATGAGCTGATGATGATGATCAATAAATTGTAGCTCTCTGTACATATATTAAATAGATAAACTTTAGTAAGCTCGCATTCTCTCCAAGCATTTTCATGACATATTCAGTATTTGTTTATGAGAAACAAAAAATACTTAATGTCAAAATTAAAGAAGAAAGAATTAGTATGTAATCACTTTCTTATTGAGAGGTTAAATAAAATATGAAATTATATTTTGTCAAGATATTTAGCTATATTTTGCACATGTTAACCTGCTTACTAAAGTTCTGAAATATTAATATCTGGTGTTTCAAAAATTCTGATCGAACGAAATAATGTTTGAAGGAATACAATACGCAAATCTTTAAACATTTTATTACAAGTCTTTAAAAATAGCCGTAAGTTTGACACGTTACAAGATCCGCAGATAAGTAAACGTCTACAACTAACAATTCTCATATCAACAGTTCAATCTTGTAACTCACACCTTCCCGTTTAATTTAATATACGAGGGTTACATGTGATTACCGTCTAAGTGTTAATCATCAGCTCGTTGGAATAGCGCCCTTGGCTGAAACGGCTGTCCCAAGTCGACTGAGACCATCCATTAGTTATTTAGCCAGCTAATGAATAGGGCAGACGGGTAATGAGTGCGTGGCGATTCTGAGCACGCTCCGAATTGACTGGAACATGTTCCGGAACAGGGCTGCTCGATACACGTCCACGGGATGCTACGTTCCGTATAAAGTAATAATGTATTGGAAGCACGCCCTTTATTTATACTTGGGATTTTTTTAGATAATTATAAAATTATAACGCGCTGGCATACTTTTAAGAAGATATTTTTAAGACGTTTATGGTGTCTAATTGTGTATGCCGTAACCATAAGGAATTGCTTATGCATCTAGTATAGTTTTTTTGGAAAAAGGCTCGGCGGTGGCTTATATAATAAACGATGAAAATTTCAAGTGCATTAACTATTTAATTTATAACAATACAAGCTATTTTCTGGAATGTAAAGGCAATTTATAAATTATAAAAGTAGATATTCTTAAAAGTAAACGGGCTATTTTTGTTATTGAGGAAGACTGTTGTTGATGTCGTAAAATGTTTAAATAATAAAAAATTTAAGTATATAAAGATTAAAAATAGGATAAGAAGCAAATTACAGTAAAAGCAACAAATATTATGTAGCTTACAGTATAAAAAATAAAAGTAACTGTTTTTTTAAATAACTATATTTGAAAACATAAATTGAACTCTCTATAAGTTTTATTATGTATTGTTATATTTTATTTGAATGCTGACGGATCGGATATGCGCCTAGAAAATTAAGGTGATTTACCTACTGTATATTTATCACTCGTTCAAATTATTACTGGATCTGTAAAATCAACGCATTCATTTCGACAGTTAAAAAAAGGATAGTCGACCCTCGAATAAATTTCCAAGTATTCGCAAATATTTCCACTTATTATAGGTTACTAGAAAGGTCACTGTTGTTGTAATTTATGAATCAGTGGGAGTTCAGTATCATTGATAAAGTGTTGTACAGGAATAGAGAATGAGATAAAGACGCAGCAGGTCAATTACTACCACTTGATAAAGCAACTTGTATAATGCATAATACCCATTAAAGATACGCGTAAATAGATAAGCATGATAGGAGATTTTTGGGTTTTGCTTTCTTTTTTCAGCCCTTTGTATGAAGAATCTACATTATTTTATAACTTAATCAAAATATTTAGTTAATAGTTTCCTGCTTTACAAGACCGGGCCCAAACACTATATGTTTGCAAGCTTCAAACGAAGGTTACCAGTTTTTACCGAGATATAAATTTTGAAACGTTTTTCTGATTATTGCACTGTCTTTTGTACTGATATTTTGTGTACATTTCTCCAAATCTCTACAATTTCAATTCGTTGTCGCTAGGCTTGTAATATAAGTTTATTGTTATTTCCGTGTTCATAAAACAATTGCGATTGAAGAACCTGGACAATTGACATGTTGCCGTTCAAATCAAGCATAAATATGTGTTTGTAAAAATAATTCAAGTGGTCCAGTGGCTTATCACAAATTACTGGTGAAACAGCAACTTTTTCTAAACTAGTGTGGATCGTGTCAATACGGTTCCTGCAAAATTTACAAAACATATCTGAATTTTAATTACAGTTTTTAATGCTTATCTGTAAGGTTCGAATTGATTTGATTGAAATACCTAGTTGGAGCTAATGATGTAGAAAAGTATGGATTCGTGATATGCTCATAAAACATCGAAAAAGTGTTCCGAACAGTGAAGCACACATACCCATATTTCGAATTTCGAACACATTTACCTAAACAAAAGAGTACAAACTGTACTTTCTTAAGGATGGGACAAATACTTGTGAAAGTTCGCTGGTAAAGAATTACGGGATGTCTGGGGCAAAATGGGGAAGATCAGTGGCCGAATGAGACTATAGGTTGCCAAAATACTTTTTTAAATGGCTATAGCTAAGCTTGTAGCATTTTTCTTTGATAATAAAGATATATTGCGGTATCAGTTTGTTTTGTTTTGCAATTACACGCGGGAGGATTTATGCTAGCGTCATTGTCATATATTGTAAAAACTGCTATACTAATATTTTGTGTTTGCTTTCGACATTTTAAGAACAAAAAGAATTGAATTTAATTGAACTAGAGAAATAATATTTTTGTCAATATAAATTCAGTATTTTTTCCGGTGACTTACTGTTAGCAATTTACAAACGCTTTCGACACTTGGAATTACTCGCACTCAGTATTATTTTTATTCTATCGGCCGATTCCGCTATTGTGGAACACCAGATTAACGAGTGATGCGACCTAGTGTTTGTTACCGCAGTGGTGGGCTGTACCCACATCCGCTTATACACACATCTAACGAGCTCGCGCTGCAACGAAGTCGCGTAAAGGAGTCCGCAATGAGAGACCGATTAACAGTGTGATCTAACGCTAGTTAATGAATGCCTATAATCTTTGGTTAGAAAGAAAGAAAGAAAATACATTTATTTGACCACAAAATTAACATTTCAAGACTATAACAGTACACAACAATTCAACGATAAAGGTAAAAAAACAAAGAAACAAAAAACAAAAAACAATGTAAAGAACGAAAAAAGCAATCATTGTATACTTAATAAAATAGAAAATAAATATATTTATGTGGTCAAAAAGGCTTATCTCAGCTTTTGTTGCCGTGTGTTGAGTTGGCATTAAAAATAATTCAAAAGTGGACACGGCAACGTGTTATTCTGACAGAGCCAAGTGACTATCATGATTAGGTTAGACGAATGACAGAGGACAGTTGATCTGAATCCTTTCTCACCGTGAAAAAAGTTATCTTCGTTGTACCTTACAGGGTCCCATTATAATAGATGTACTACGATTTTAAGCACAAAATGACTTGACGTTTGGTTAGTATACCAATTTTGAAGGAGTACACCTACGTACTGTACCGAAGTATTGCGTACTGGATTCAAAAGCGCACAACATCATCTAGAGACAGACCTACAAATGTATGGCGTAGTTCTAATCTAAGATTAACTCATGAAAAATGCATACGGTCAGCATTCCAGCGGTAAGTCAAGACACATGTGCTCATGGAGCGCAGTATTTTTCAAATAAAATTCAATTCGTAATCCAATTGGTGGCGGCGTACAGCCGACGAAGGCAATTGGGCCAATTTGCGCTAACTGCCGCAAGTCTGGGGACCACCGCAGTTGTCGTGTTTGCAGCACAAATACACTTGTTGCCAGGGTTGCCCATTTTATGATACAGTTAGGTAGAAAGAAGACTGTCTTACGTGATGCACGTTGTGTATGGATAATGTGGATGGATTTGTATTGAATTTGTAGGTTTTTGTGTGGCATGTACTTGACTATGTGCCGTATCTAAACGTGAACCGGGAGCAACAGTTATTATGTGCTCTGAAATTTAATGTTTACATTTTTATCTCTACGTGCAACAACGATTTAACAAGAGAGATGATATCAGACAGGATTAGACAAATAACATATCTGTCTTGAGGTCACCTGATTTATTTGGCAAATTTAAATCTTTGTTATTAGCTGCATTTCGGTCCGGAAAATAGTTTTGTCAGACATAATTTAATTAAAATTTGTAATTGTAATTGTTAAAAATTATGTAATTTAAGTAATTTATTAAAAGGCTTACATAAGTACATGTCGTGGCAGCCTTTAAGTATAATAGCGATTTGTTATGTTACTAATAAGTTTTAATTGTGAATGATATCATCGTTTGTTATGTTGGTTGCCCTTAAATAAATAAAAAAATATTTAAATATCACTACTTTTTCATATTATTTTCCTAATGAATAATTTTTTTTTCTCTGTTTAATTCTTCTTCTTTCTTTAACTGTAAAACTGTATTGAATTTGTATGTGGTAACCCTACAAGTTACCGGCGCACGATAGAACAACTTATTGCACCTTATTTTTAACAAATTAGATGCCGGCTGCGTAGAAATCACTGAATGTAATTAGTTGAAGAAGCTACTGCATTCAGCATTAAGCCATTCACTGCAGACAATCTTTGCGCAATACAGTTATTCTAGTTCGTTCGTTTTTGCACTGGTAATTATCTTAAATAATGAGGTATGAAGCGAAATAAATTTATATTTCAAGTATGATTTATTCATTATTATAAAGTTTAGATTATATTCTTTTTAATGTCAATAAGACTGACGAGCACAGTTTAGTGTAGATATAAATATCATCTGAGTACATAAATGTTACATAAATATCAACAATAACATGCTTTTGTAATTAGATTATTGTGTTAACAAAATTGTTTAATAATGTATTATTGTATCTTTAAACGTGTAGGTATAAAGATTTGTTTTTAAAATTATGTGATAAATTGATAATCCTTGTAATTTGACGAAATAATAATACAATAAATGATATCAATATATGTATGGAATGCAAGGGAATCCTTTTGGGATCCAAGTGAACCTTATGTGATGTAGTGATGGTGCAACCTTTGTCCTGATGGAAAGAAGCAGTGCAACGGATAACGCACTGAAACTTCTCAAAATAAAAGTACTCGGAGTTGGGAAGGTAGTAGTTCACTAGTAGATGTTTTTTATTGTCAACCTATAACTCAATTGCAAGCTGATCGTATTAAAAATTAGCACCTCATTATTTAAAAAGCTGGAACACTGTTTATCAATACATATGTCCACATAGGTATTAACACATATGTATATTATGTATTATAAAGTAATAATAATAAAATATAGGAACTAAAGAAAATGTCATATATAAATACGGTTTTTAAAACTACATTTGTGCCTTCTGTAGATTTAGGCAAATGCTTCCCGTGTTTGGAGATTTGCTCTTACGTGGGTTTAAAAATAAATATTTCATTTAATTTAAAAAAGTTCTAATTATTTTCTTCATCATATTAACAGGATTTAAACTCAACGTGTCCAAAATGAAGCCCATAAAGAGCTCTAGTTAATTTACACAACTTCTGAATGGTGCTAAATGTAAAATGCGCGATTACCGCTATTAAAGTGAGCAACCATTCCACGTCATACCACCTGTGCAATTTACTCAATTTAACTTTATTATGTGCTCGGAATTCGGATGGGTAATTAAGTGAGTCAGACTGTCCCCGCGGGTGCAAAGTTTTGTTACCCTTACTATGTTGTAGTTTGGCCGGCGCCGGACCGTGATTTATCGCCGGATAATATGTTTATTGGAACGTTGACAGGAACAGAGCGAACTAATAAATTATCGTCTTATTGCTTCACCATATTTCCATTTGGTAGGAAATATTCACGACAATGTTTTATGATATTTACCCAACATCAAACTCAAAGTCTTACCGTTCAAGTTCTTCTATTACGCTACATAAATAGTAAATAGTACAATTTGAATTACTAACATCAATCGATTTGTTATTGGTTATGAAAACAGTCACTCTAAAGTGGCCGTGTTCCATTCCCGCGTATTTAAAATATTTATATGCGTGATTACGATCGCGTATCTATTTAACTTATGCGAATAGGTATTTATTTATATTCTCGACATTTGTAAATCAAGTGTCTATAACAAAATGTTTGATATGCATTAATGCTAATGTTATTCCTTTTAAGTCGACTCGCGTATTTATTACGTCATATATAAAAAGCGACTTGAATTTCAAATAAGTCTGGACCTGGCCCAAAATTATGTGACGCCTCTAGGGCTGTATGTACATTGTCCACTTTGGACTATAGATACGGTTGGTAATATAATTGTTTACGCAAACATAAATGCGGTAAACATTAGCATCATTTGTGTTGGACTTGTTTTACATTTTACTAAGGATATGCTTAAAACATAATTCATTGCTCACCAAAAGTTTATTAAATGAAAGTGTAGGGTACTATTATGACGGGTAACGTTTATAATTTTGTTTTTAACGTTTACTTTTAAATGTGTAAATTGACAGGCGTTGTATGGTTGAATTTATAGATGCGTAGTCTAGGTAATTAACTAATTTAAAATATAAGTGCAAAAATAGCGTCAATTGACATGAGATAACAGATGAACTTATTACAAGTTGTGATAGATGCTGATGTGATGTGGTTGAAGTTAAACAATAATATCATTGTGGATTTGAAATACGTAATTAAATTATAAAATTTCCACTAGAGATTACATTAAAACTCGTCAAAGAAATATTTTCAATTCATGAAATTGAAACATAGAACGCGATTGCATCAATCATCAACCCTTTCCTACTGTATTTAAATATCAAGTTATATCGTCATTCCTGAAATAAACTGGCTAAAATGTCTGATACCCCTGCTATTGAAAGTCTAACTGTTTTTAATAAACGCTATCATGTGTGACGTACGAGCTACAGATGTATTTGCACATATATAATATGTCATTCGCGGGAACTCGTAAGAGCTTTCAATTCCAAGTTCCAATCAGTCTGGCTCGGCTTCGACAGGTGTCAACAACGTCACCGCCGCGTAATCATCTCGTAGCAAGTTCCGAAGCAAACCTCAACTTCACGCCGTATTTTGTGAATAAGCGAGTTCTTTTACTTATTTCATCAAAACCGCAGGATAAGCTCTTGAGGAATATTTGAGCGAAAAATATCAGTCCCCTCGACTTGTTATGATTCATTTCAAATTAATCTTCTTATATTTTGCAAGCACTCGAGTATTGATTGGGTGAAGTCTTAAGTTTAAATAAGATACAAAAGAATGGTAAAGTTAGATTTCAGGATTTGCTGGGGTTTTGTATTTGAAAGAAGTGATATTAAAATTTTTGCTAATTATGTCTTTTGTATTTTTTTCCCCCAACCAGATGGACGGATGACCTGGTTAAGGTGGCGGGTAGCAGATGGATGTCAACTGCTAGTGATCGGTTCCCTTGGAAATCATTAAGGGAGGCCTTTGTTCAGCAGTGGACATTTTGGGGTTTTATTAAGATGATGATGATGATGTATTTTGGGTATTAAAACTCTACTTTAACTTAATATATGTGTGTATGATGATAAAAAGCAATTATTAAACATCACACGTTATTTACGCAAGTTTATAAACATTGATTTAAAATAAACGTTTTCTTTTGATTCACCCGAGCTTGGTTCCAGAAGAATAAAGAAGTGGCTATTAGAGGATTAACTTGGGGGCAAAGATTTGTAATTAAAAAATCTCAGTTTAATTTTAGAACCGCATTCGACCAGCTCTCGGCAGACATAATGAACCTCTTTACGTAAAACGGAACCGTGTTGTATAATTAATGAGATAAAAAAACGAAGAGTTCATTTGGACATACTCTTTTGTGTATAAAAATATAAAATAGTGTTGCAAATAAATTAGAAATCAGTAATTTGTCTTAAATTTCTAACGATTCAATAACTCATTTGCATATTTTTACTAATAGATATGTAAAAAATTCAATTCTGATAGCTTTTTAATTTTGATGACTCTTATCTAATCGTTTCCTAGATCTATCTCAATGTCTTTCATCATGACCGTACATAAATTTTGTACATAAGGATGAGAATTATTGATAAATCTCAAAAACTTACATAAAATTTTTCAACCTGTGATTGTGTTTGGTAATCATGATCAAACATCGTTATGTAGTCCACCACGGTATAAGGTCTTAATTTTTTTTGAAAATATTTTTCACTTTATCTAGATAAGATTAGAACATTACACTGGTTCAGTGAGTGGATTAGGTATTGAGGCCAGTGATCCATTGACACGGCAGATTATTCAGTGGGACGTTGTTGTCTACTAGATTTATTGATTCATATATTTTATCAGTACTACCGGAGCGTTATATATTTTTTTAATACTTTTCCGTGCGCTGTCCACAATCCTACTTAACGTAGAATTGTGGACAGTGGCTCCACGGTGGGCGACGTGACAAGGACCCTAAGGCGCGTCAAGGGCTTTCATTATCGTTTACTGAGCGTATTCCAGACATTAGCAGTGATTTCAAAGTACCCATTTGAGCCCTATGGCTCTTGTTATAAGGTGCATTTTATGATTTTTTATCGGTAATAATGCACTTCCCGGTTTCTATGTGCCTGTTTGCTCTTGGGGCGAAACTGCAGCTATAAAATAGAGAGATGTTAGTTAGGATCACATTCGGCATGTGGCATATTCTTTTGTTTGCCGAGTCATATGTACAATGTGTCAAATCTTGGCCGTTATTTGCTAAATTAAACACCATATTGTATTATTGTTTTGGTGAAAATCTTTATGACATGAGTTTCCTTCTAATAAAAATATATGCTGATGACATAGCTGAAAGTCATGCATGTAGTTAGTAGAAAATACGTAGTAAGTAGTGTAAAAGTATAGCGGGCCGAGGGAAAGCTCGCGGAAGCGTTCAGTAGCGTAGACTCAAGGGTCGTTATTATCTGTCGCGATGCTCTCGGAAATTAACAACGTTTTAAAATCTTCCTTTAGTTAATTTTAATTTTACGACGCTGCAAGTTTCTTTCTATACCTCCAAATGAACGTCTTCCTCTTTAGAAACGTTTTTTTTGTGCTACAGTTATAAAGATGAGAAAATGTACAGTTTAGTACTTTTGAAATTGAATTCAGTTACTGTTGGGAGGGTGGAAAGTATTATTGATAAACTTATTTTTCAAAGATATGGTAGATACTTATGTAGGTACTTTAAAAATAAATTAATAAATAAAATAAAAATAAATATCTATTTTAAAAATGACAAATATCTGTCCGTAATTCCACAACTGGAAAATAAACTTCAAACATTTACCAAACATACATAACCGACGTGTTCATGAAATTAATTTTAATTGACATTCCAATCAGAGTAACGTCAACATGTAAGTACTTAAAACAAAATCAACAGTTGATATTGAAAATGAGTGAGAAGGATTATTTGAAAGCAATTTCTGGGTTTATCAACATTCAAATGATACGATAATATCGGCGCACACATTGGAACGTGTGACGGGATGACGTCACGAGCGTAGGAGGTTTGTGTGGTGGTGGGTTGCAAGGAAGCGGGGGAGGGAGGGAACAGCATGGCTTGGGGGGGTGGGAGTCGGCATTCAACAGTTGGTCGCAGCTCGATAGAGCGGCGCGTGCGTGCGCCGTCTAACGTCACATGGACACCACGCTACTTACGTCTCAATCGTTTCCCATTACCAACTCTAAACACTATCCGGTAGAGCATAATTTTGCATAACATTGTCTACACTTTCAGTTCGGATGTATTCTATTGCAATGCATGCATTCACGTACAACGCGTTCGTTAATTACAAACGAAATTGGTGTAAACTAGCTCGAAAGTTTGAGTTAATAAACGATACAATTCCGCGTTAATTTTAGTATACCCGCATAGGTGAATGATTTCAAGCGTCCAGTTGTCCCAGCGAAGCTCATGAAATTAAACAAATCCTATTCAATCTATTTAAATTGAACATTCCATTTGTTTTATCATCGACTCAATCTCAATCGATGTATTCATTTAACAACGCGACAGTTCGGTTATAACTTCTCTGATTGATACTCTCTGTAGATAATACAAAAATTTGGTTGTTTATTTTGAAGACAAGACCAATATTCAATTATTATTAAACAGTTGTAACGGAGTGTTATCCATGATATGCTCATAAGTAAAACCGCTTAAAAATACATTAAAATGCTAAAATGAAGTTGAAAACCCATCAGCGAAATAATGAAATCAATTTAATTGCAGACTGATTGGGATTTATTTGTCTGCGAATTTTATTAAATAGAAACTTTTTGTCATTCAAATTTTTTTTGGCGGGAAGTTAATGGTACTGATGACCGTATATTACGGCAAACATGTGACTGGGTGAAGTACGAGTACGATGAAAGTCATCAGTGCATTTTATACCCAATTATAACGGCTAATTTTATAATAATATATTATTTTTGTTTTAATTACCACCATTATTTGTATTGTATTATGTCGTTCATAAGTGGTTTTGTAAGCCCAAAAGGAAAAAAATAGATTTTATTTTCACCTACAAAATCTTTTTTACAAGCTGTTATGTTAATATTTATAAGAGACCTTGTTCTTGGGTTTCTATTTATAAAATATTTATTATATAGTTTAAGTCCTAAGTTTCTTGAATTAATTTTTTAACCTTGCATTTTAATCAACCTATTTCTATAACAATCTTAGGAAAAGTTTATTGTCTTAATGTTATGGAAACTGCTCTAAATCGTAAATAAACTTCTTGCCGTTCCACAAAATTAATTGCTGAAGTAGGTTCAATAAAGTCATTACTGGAATATTATTAAGAAAGCTTATCTGTAAGGTAAGTAAGGACGTCGGAGTACCTCTCAAAGATAGCAACAGTACAAGGGAATTAATTTGATTGATACAAGATAATTGGGGAATTCTGGAGCCAGCCGTTCGATGAACGCCAATATTAATTACCCGAAAGCGATGTCAGTTTTTAAATCGCGCTGATTGGATATTGTTTCCTGTTAAGTAATGTAGAAAAACCGCTTTTGCAGTGATCCTAAATAAATTAAGGACTTGCACCTAATCCGACCAGGTTTAAGAGAATATTTTTAATAAATAGATACGGTTTGGTTATGACAAGTAAAAGCTTAGCAACATTATTTGCTACTAATTATTGCACTAGCAAACGCCTGAGGATTTCCAAATTATCCCTATAGGAAGGATCTTAACGACATATAAATACGCTTACATACATTAATTTAAACAGAAACCAACCAGACAAATATAACAAGGAGGTTCATGCCAAACATATTTGTATATACTGCACAGGGATCAAACCAAATCCTTGGTTTTTAACAATTTAACAATTTCTCAAACATTACACCACTTGTAGGAATTGGTAATCGAGACGAGCATTGTCCGATATATATACGATACATAGAACTGGGAACATCCACAAAATAACTACGACACTAAATCGCTTTTGTTCCTCTATTATGGTGTAATGTATGTTACTTTTTAAAATGTTTATTTCTTAAGGCGTTCTATCCTAGACAGCGTCGCGTTATTGCATTACAATACGACAGGGTGCCGTCAATTGCGAACCTATTTCAGTTAAAAAAGTCCATATACAACAAAAACACCTCCTCTGCGAGTTTTTATTTATCCCAAAAATAGGCCGGGTCAAACGTTGCCGTAAAAAATCGTTCGGCGGAGTTCGGCGGAATTTAAATATCGGTAGCTGCCCTAGCCCGTGTCACTCTTACATTAACATAATTCAACAAAAAAATACCCGCCCTTACTTAGAAAAAAGGGCTTTTTTCGGGCTATGTGACCCGAACCGGCAGTTCACAATATTGGACAAGTTTCGGTAACAAAATTTTTCGTATGTGTATTTTTTATTCGCAGACAAGTGCTCGTTGATATAACAATGTGTGAAAAGCCTTCCCGACGTATTACGTTGATTTAGTACATTGTAGCTTAGAACTTTCAGCGTACAACAAATTAATGTAAGTGTTTACGGTAATTGGTTTATAAACGTTAATTTGTAGGGAATTTTAAATTAGGTAAAGGAGGTAAAGGAATTAATGCGATGGAGATTACTGTTTTGCTTGATGATTTGGTACGTAAGAGCGATCATAAAATATTGCGAATTTAATTGAGTGACAACTAAACATAATAGATAGGACACAAATAGACGTCGACTGTAGATAAAATTGGGGAAAAATGATAGTTAACGCAAAACCTATTGTTAATCTAACGCTTCCTGGCAAACGGACAGTAAAATAACTACCGCGTTATTTATAATTTTAAGATTCATTGCAAGTATTCACGAAGAGAAACTGTTATCTAGGAAATATTATCAAATCGTTCCCTATGCAGTAGTTAATAAGTGTCTTCATTAATTTGTTAAAATTCAACTTATTTGTAGCTATAAAATATTTCTGTCGTAAAGACATGAAGAAACATACCTTAAAATAAAAACAAGTTTAACGTAGGCAGTAAATCCTACAAGTGTAAAGGCTAATTTATATAAAATAGCATCTGTATGATTTAATTATAATGTGTCGTGAAACAAGCGAGTTCGAGGTGGGACGTCGTGGTGCGTACAATACGCTCGGCGTAAAATATTCTCACAAAACATTAGCCGAGCATTTCCGCGGCGCGAGGGGCCCGGGTCCTTCACCTTCCGCCAGAGCCGAAATAAATCTAATTCCTCGGATGACAGATATCAGCAAGCCTTGTTTATTTATACTTTCACCCCAAGTTTTGGAGGGTCGAACTAGACGCACATGCTGCCACACGACTAAACCAACCTTCCAAATTGAACTCTTTAACGCACACGGTATCTCCACAGATTATTCATGGTCATCTCCATAATCGGAGTGAGCCTATAAAAAATACAGGCCCGCATTATACGGCTTGACATTGAAAAAGGATCTCTTAAACATAAATAATACGGGCAAAGCGAAAGCGCCCAAAATAAATGTGGTAATTTCATTTACAAAAATTTTCCTCGATGCGCATATATTTAAATGTATCAGCATAATCTTGGAATATAGCAAGTGTGTGGAAATGAGATCGGCGTGGTTAAGTGCGTGCCGTGTAGGCGATTCTAATGGGCACAGGTGGAATGGTTGATAAACTACCGCATTACTCTCAACGTTAGTTGGACCTCGCATAACGCGATCCAAGGATGTTAAAAGCATTTTTTTCGAAGCAAAGGGATCAGATTAACCGTCTAAGCCATAACATGCTAGTGAATTAGAGACGGCCACTTATGTCGTTGGTTGCCGTAAAAAACGTTTCGGGTCCGCACCTAAAAAGTAACCTCTATTTAGGGACGTCACTTTGGAGGGCGCGATGAATCTAACAAGCGGCGGAGTTGTGACAGCCCTGACGGCTGACATATTTCGGTCATTAATCAACCGGTCATAGATATATGTTACTACAAACCGGGGGTTGCGATACCCAATCATACTGTAAAAAAGCGAACTTTAAAAGGTCGTCAAAAGAGAAGCGCATTTTACTGCGTTGAAAAAGTTACTTAGTTCCAAGTTTTTTTGGGTCTCAAATTATTTATACTATAAATACTTTTATGGATGACCTTAGGGCAGTTTAGCTAGATATCAAGTCAAATATTTATCAAAGTAAATTCAATTTCGGTAAAAAAATATAAAAATATCCTTGTATTGCATGCGCGGGGTGTGCCGCGTCGCGTGCTTCATAATAAAAAGTAAATAAACAATCATAAGCAAAGACATGGATATAAAACCAGTATCTATTACTTTTAAAATAATAAAATGTAAATTGCATAGTATATTTGAGTATAGGGGTTTACATTTAAATGAAATTACTTATAAATTGCCTTAATATGTGAATAACATCCTAGGAGGCTTTACATGCCTTATAAATAACAAACAGTATTCTGGCTAAGTTGCAAGAATACGGTTACTGGCAAGTGCTTCTGATCGAAATCTCCTCAATTATTATGGATATGCATCCATTTCACTGCAGTACTAGACAGAACTACAATGAACTGTTCGGATTCATAACACGTTCTTGAAGTTCTTTACTAAATTTTATGAGCAATCACTATTTAAGTTTATTTAAAATCAAAGTTCACTTGATTAATTTCATGTTTATTAATTTGGCAGTTTTAAATTAGGTGTGTATTATAATAAAAACATTTCATTACTCAATCACGTAAAACATAGTATAATAAATACCTACTATGTCTATTTAAATATATTTTTAATGATGATAGTATATAGCATGATATTTCATTTAGTATCACATAAAAATACGAAACAATATCAACACAGTAAACGATGAACTTGAAATCAAAACACGCTCCCCATACCGGTAATAGATCTCAGGCCGTTTAAACTAGGCCGGCAATCGGCGTACTTGACAATCGGGCCGAAAGGGATACGACCACAGACATCCGAATATACAATTAGACTGGACAAGCCGCCAAGTTTATAGGCAGTCCCAGTGATGCAATTTCTTTTCGGTTCTTATCTGTGAAAAGTTATTATATTTCTTGGTAAATTTACTGATTCATTGCGATGATGGCATGTTACAATTGCACAGGATGGACTGGCAGCCAGTGTATGCTCGTTGAGCTTACATTTGTCGCACTTAAAAACGCGGCTTGCCCCATCTCCTGTTATGGGAAATCTGTGGATACGACTGTATATCCTGTTTAATTTGGTTCTAGCTATTAACTAAACCAGTTTGGTCTAAATAACATTTTCATGACGAGTATTTGGTATAATGGTAAAAAAAAAAATATAGAGGTTCTGGCCTTATTATCATCGCAATCATTTAGAATAAAAAATTAAGAACAAATCATCAAATTTGTTATTTATAGTAAAACAAGAGAATAACATGATTAATTCCTAATAATTTGTTATTATACCTAAGGTAAGTAAATAAGGTATTACACCTAAGCAACGTTCGCTATCTCTTTCTTTTCAACTTTTGTAAAATACAACGATACTGTTAAACAAATTCAATTGAAAGGTGTAGTCTAATCATGCTTATTTAAGCCTACTACAATTCATTACTTACTTAGAACTATTATGTATATATATATATTGCTCAGCTGATTTGCAGCCATTCTTGGACAAACAAGACGACTGCATTTACTAAGATTAGATTACAATGTGGACGCCCCCGCATCAAATGTAAGCAAGTGTGTTTACCAAGAACGGCCTCGGTCAAACAGCGGGTAACGCTGAAGCATATTCGGTAAACAACCTAAAACATGGCAAGACCGAAACATGCTCTACAAAATATTCGAACTTTTAATATTTTGATACTGTTTTAAGGGATATATTAAAATGTGTGTGTAATGTTGTTATTCTATAACGCAAAAACAACTTAATGGAATTATTTAGATGACATTTTATATTCATTACTACTTTACCAGTAGAAATACACAGGCTAATAAACTCGAATTCCCACGGGAATGGCAACTTCGCAATATGTATTGTTATTATTAATTTTATATTTACACTTATACACATATCTATGATTTATGTTTGTCTCTGATCTCTTGTAACTTCAGTTCCTTGTACCAGTGTACATTTTGTTGGTTTTTCGAATCAATAAATAAATATATACTATGTCCATTTATTATGCCAGAATATTTGTAAAATAGGTAAGGGCGTGCAAAATTAATTAGTCTTTCATTAGAACATTTTGAAGCAAAGCGGTAGATTTATCGTTCAAACTATAACTTCTGTGTTCCAGAGTCGATATGAAAGACTATTCAGTTTTTCCATTTGCTCTCGGAACTCTAAAAATGTATAGCCGGGTTGAGTGAAGCTGAACAGGCTACGAACATTATTGGCCTAGTGGCTCCTTATTTAGGGAGCACTTGGCAACGTCTGGCAATCGCCAATAAACCGTAATGTCGGACTCGAACAGTCAATGCTTTCAGAAACCGGATAATGTATGGATACTGTACGCCCGGTTCGACACTAAATGTAATTGTACACGAAACTCGAAACAGCTACGGAATGAATATCACAATAATATTTATTTCACTTTAACGAACATGAATTTGGTTTTCGTTGCTGTAAATGGCGTATGATTACACAGTGGTATTTTCTTCGAACTAGAAGCATACTTGTATATTTAAGGAAGTGATTAAATATACAAGAATAACTACGAGATTTATGAGAACTGTGATTTATTTGAGAATGTTAAACTATGTTCTATGACAAGAAAACAGTTGTATTGTGCTAATTGTTATGTATTTTTAACGTAATACGTAAGCAGCTAAAGCAGTACCTACCGACTCATTTTTCATAATTTTATAAAAAAAATCAAGGAGGTGTTTAACGCGTATCGTAGTTTGACCAACGATGTCTTTGCTTTGGTTTTGGTTTCACATAATTGTAAAAGGTATTTAACATGATTTGGAATTCAATCTAGAGCACCTATCATAGCTTAAACATAACTTGTACATACTTGTAATTCAACAAACTGTATAGTGCTGTTGGTATTCCGAATTAAAATAAATAATATAATAATAAAACCGAAAACGAGTTCAAGTCATTTTCATTGTGAAATACCAATCGGTTGGTGGCCACTTCGGCGTCGCGTCGAGTCTTCGATCGGCCGCTGATATAAATTTATTGGCTCAATAAAAGGATTCATAAAGCTAATATGTGCTTTAAATGAAACACATTAGGTTTACTTTTACTTGCACAGTGATTAACTATCGGGTCTGTCTGCACGTGTCATGAGGATTACCTACTTTTCATTACGTATCAAAGAATCCTGAAACCTACAATTAAAACGGCATAGCCAATAGCTTACTTCAATAACACGAGTATAATAACTGTAACACGAACTCTTATAACGCGTCCTAACAATATACCAAAGAGGATTAATTTTAATCCACATAAAGCCCGTAATATTGTTACGGTTAACATGTAAAATGTTAGAGTAAACATTTCGCCTGAATAACATAGCAGTTTAGGAGTAATCGTGAACACAGCCAGCTGTCGCACAAAGCGTGTTCAACTCATACTGCACCCCGCCCCAGGAATCTCGTAAAAGGAATTTCTCGCGCCCTTATCGCTTTTTGAAATAAAATGTAGCTGTAAGCGTCGTACGTGTTTTATTAAGGCGCTGTTCCAGGATTTATCTCATGGTGGCTCCGACTACACTGTGCAGTTTTTTTTCCGATCGGCCAGCGACGTTTGAAAAGGAATTCCGTTTATGCGATTTGCTTTCCTCCATCTTTCCTACTTTTTGTTCTTTACGTGTTGTTAGATCGGACCTAGGTGGAAATGTGCGGAAAAGATACGTCTGTAGTTTTCTTTGCGACATTGGAAATTAAAGCTTTTGGATTTTCTTGTTTCACTTTACATTTTTCCTTCGGAGTCAAAATGGTATTTGTAAGTAATTGGATCTTCCGTGTAGTCGGAAAGATTCTCACTGCGATTCTAGCGCCATTAATTCAGTAGATACCTATTGGGCATTAATTGTGTTGGGTATATATAAGTTTCAGGGACCTCGTGTTTTGAGGGTTTAGAGTTTTAGACGGTTACCTAATCACATCATTACTATAGAAAAATTATCAAACAATGCACTATACTACTTACTTAAAATTAAGTGCAAAATTCACTGTGAATTGTTTCTAACTTAACCGTAACTGCTTGGAGTAATTCGCATATTTGCGTTATCATCACATCAACGGTTCACCCTTGCGACTTTAGAAATCGCTCACACACGGACTAAATAAACTTGTGTATTAACTAGTTTTATGCAAATCACGATCTAGTGGCGATATTTAAGTGTTCGAGGGAAGCATTAATCACTAATATTGTTTGTGTGTAATGCATAGCGGGAAGACGTCGGCCTGGATTGATGGAGTGGTGTCAACGAGCTCGCGGTTAATTATCCGGAGCCAGTATGGGGAATTGCGTTGCTGGGACTGAGCAGCTATAACTATTACGGCATAGTCAGCTTACGTATTAATACATAATAGCTACTGGGACACTCGTCATTATGAAGTGACGAATCAAATGTTATCTATTATTTTGTATGTGACCCAGGTAATCTGTAAAGCAGACAGTCCACAGTAAGTGGCGACTTCGGCAGTTGACATTCTAAAATTGTTTTTATCTATTAAGAAATGTTCTACAAGTCAGTAAAATAATTCTATTTTAAATGAATGTTTGCAACCAGAAAGAACTAAACTACTAGTTATATTTAGTTTCCTGGAAGGTTTGCCTAATGTTAAGCACGCGTATATGAGTGTTTAAAAAGCTGTAATGATATCATTAATTAATTTGTCAAGGCATACACCTTCAAGTTTAGAAACCTTGTCGTTGTTTTTAACAAATATATCAAGCCTTAAAATATTGATTTCGACGAGTCTATTCAATATTATAAAGGCATGTTAATTGTTTGCTCACATTGATGACACGCAGTCGATGGCTATAAAACCAATTTCAAAAACACAAACAATGTCGTCTACAGTAATACCCAACTGTAACATTTTAGAGTTGAAAGCTGTCTACGGATCAATTGGACTCAGTTATTAAAGGCTCGTTTTTTCCTCGGCGACACTCAACAAAAAATGCCGCAAAAAATGTAAACACAACTTTGTTTCGAAGTCAGGGGAATGAGGCCCGCCTCTGTAACCGGCGTTCAGTTACAAAATGCAGACTTAACAGAGTTGTATTTCATTTCATAAGTGCCGCTAGAGCAACTGCACGCCTATATTAAATTCTTGCGAAATTTATTAATACTGGCAATGTGAATATTTGTTTTGTTTCGTAACTCCTTTGTAAATTGTTTCCTAGTTTTATTTTAGCAGGGTTTTGGATTACTTTGACCTAAGCTTTGAGCTCCTGCGTTTAATAAACCTTGGTGCAACTTGTAGGTCGAACAAAATGTGTAACAAGTTTATATTTTTTGTGTGATGATGATCGATATTACCGTTTGGAGTTCACATTCTTCTTGTACCTATTTCAACTATACTATGTCCTACTTTTGAAACATCTATTGGAATTATATTACTTTTAATTTTTGTCTCAATTTTTATATATATTGTAAATTCACAACGAATATCTGGGTTACAGGAAGGTTATTATATAATAGTCTTATATAAAATCTCCATTAAATATATCGTCACAAACAAACCTCCTGATTTTGTAGATCAGATATAAGGTATTGCGTTATACTTTC
>PQWD01002547.1:119432-138057 GCA_019425675.1 Leucinodes orbonalis | reverse complement strand
ACTTCTGACCATGACAGAGCGGCCTTGATAGAGACTAACAACTGATAGACAGATATTATTCTCCATAACGCCGCACTGCGCCCGACACTCGAGACACATGTTAGGTCTGTTATACCTGTTAATCTAACTGATTATAGCGCCCTCATCCCGAAACACAGAAGTGCCAAACACTTTCTATCTTACGGGAAGATATCTGGCGCTGCGGTGGTACTACCTAGAGAACTCAGTACCGAGTCTACCACCTAGTATGTAAATGTAGTGTCGACATAAATATATTTAAGGTACAGGTATAATATACTAGTTAAAAAGCCACTTGCATAGAACTGTCTTAAAATGAAGAAGTATAAAATAATAGTCTATACTTATTTTTTAATGTTTTAAATATGTCTCTTTAAATAATTCTTAACAGTTTCGATTAAATAGAACAAATAGTATAGACATGACTCCTCTACTAAAATAGACACATGTAGTTCATGATTAATGGTGCCCTCGTTAGGTAACGTACCTTTTGGTTCTTAAGAAATTCAATCTAAATGTTAGGAAGCGGTAAAGTTTACGAGGCATCTAAAAAGGAATAGACGTGGATTTCTTTTTCATTTTGTAAACTCAATCAATTTCATGATTGGTTGTAAACGTTAAATGTTTCATTGAGGACGCTTCCATAAAATTACGTCTTTTATTTCCCATACAAAGGTTTGCTTTTTGAGTCTAAGTATTACGCACTATGGCAAGTTTAATGGAAACTCGGTCCTTTGTCATATCTACTTATACAAATTAGAGCATAGGCAGCGAGATGTGATCTTAAAGCCATTGGTATCGGTTTTGCGCTCCTTATGTACATAAGTGCGTAATACCCATGTTATTTACTTTCGGCCATTAAAAAATATTTAAGTATTTTATAACGCATTTGTCAACAAATGCGTTACAAAATTAATAAATTATCTAATTGATTTTACAGTCTTATATATTGACGGCTACGTAATTATTGATCACAGTGCTTATATTATTTGTTTGTAGCAAAAAATAATTATTCAATTAGTTTCTAACTAAGAAGGTTTATTGTACAGTGTACTCACCTTGTTTTCTTTTTCTGCCTATTGAAGATTAATAATAAAAGTGTAAACGCACATTTGATTAGAAGTACAGGAAGATTAAGAAAACTTAATTAAAATTACTAATGTAATGGTTCGATTCAACAGCTCATCTTCTTATGAAGATGAGCTGTTAAATCGAACCATTACATTTTTTTATAAAAAGAGAATATGCACTGATTGAAGAGGTATAGGTACCTTTAATTAGAAAGATTAAAAAAATATAGTATACATTTAAGCTTTCGAATTTGTCTGTTGGGCAAAGCCAGCTGACTAGTCTGAAGACCAACAGAGGAAAAGTAGTCTCATCCAAACCAGAGATTTTGAGGGAGATTGAGAAGTTTTACAGCGAGTTATATACCGCTACACAGATTCCCGCTTCAAGCTTAGTCGAAGACCCGAGAGCTAAGTTAACCTGACATTTATCTGAGGATATCCCGGAAGTCACCTTGAGCGAGATTAGGATGGCTCTAAAACAACTTAAGCGAAATAAGGCCGCCGGAGAAGACGGAATTACCGCAGAGCTTTTGAAAGCAGGTGGCACGCCAGTGTTTAAGACCCTTCAGAAGCTCTTTAATTCCGTGATCCGTGAGGGTGCGTCGCCAGAGGCGTGGAGCAATGGCGTGGTGGTGTTTTTCTTCAAAAAAGGCGATAAAACCTTACTGAAGAATTATAGACTCAACACGCTATTGAGCCACATTTACAAGTTGTTCTCCAGAGTCATTACGAACCGTCTCGCGCGTAGGTTTGATGATTTCCAGCCCCCCGAACAAGCCGGGTTCCGCAAAGGCTCCAGCACCATAGACCACATACATATGCTGCGGCAGGTTATAAGGAAGACTAGAGAGTATAACCGGCCATTATGCTTGGCGTTTGTGGACTATGAGAAAGCCTTTGATTCGATCGAGACTTGGGCTGTGTTCAGGCCCTCCAACAGTGCCATGTTGACTTTCGCTATATCGAAGTATTGAGATGTCTGTACGAGAGCGCTACATGTCAGTCCGTGTACATGAAGAGCTTACACAACTTATCCAATTGCACCGAGGAGTGAGACAAGGAGACGTTATATCTCCGAAACTGTTCACAGTTGCGTTGGAAGATATGTTTAAGCTGCTCGATTGGAAAGGACTTGGCATCAACGAAAACGGCGAATACATCACTCATCTTCGATTTGCCGATATAGTATCAGGGAGCGTTCAAGTATTACGTAACGCAATTTTGAAGATTTTTGACCCCTCCCTCCCCCCACTGTAACGCTCCGTAACTTTTCTGTACCCCCCCACCCCCTCTCTAAAGGTTACGTAACACTCAAGTCATCATTTTTACCCTGAAGTCGCAAAAAGTTGTTATAGTTTTTATCCTTCGTATAGTTTTAATTGCCTTATAATAAAACAAGAGATTTGAATTCGCAACACCTGCGTATTTGTTTATTTTTTATAAATTTTTGGCTTTACAAAACACAATTGTTTTTCTCCTTCATTCTCCTAAGTAATTTAGCTTTTTTACTAATAAATCTTCAAATAAAAAACATATTTATTTTTTTTAACAATCGAGAGATTCCCCGTAAACGTAAACGAAAAGGTTGCCAATTTGGGAGTTTTATTTCCTATTTTTATATAAAAAAAGAAATAATGTTACGTAACGTGTTGTAAGAAGGACCCCCTCCGCCCGTGTAACGCATCGTAACGTTTTACGAGACCCCCCCGCCCCCCAAATTGCGTTACGTAATACTTGAACGCCCTCATGGCAGAATCAATGGAGGATTTAAGCACTATGCTCGAAACCCTAGACAGAGCTTCTCAACAGGTGGGTCTTAAAATGAACATGGACAAGACGAAAGTCATGTCTAATTACCATGTCGTACCTATACCGATATTAGTTGGAAGTTCTGTCCTTGAAGTTGTAGACGAATATGTGTACCTGGGACAGGTAGTCCAAATGGGTGGGTGGGACAATTTGGAGAAGGAGGTTTCTCGTCGAATCCAATTAGGATGGGCAGCGTTCGGAAAGTTCAGACAGATCTTTTCGTTCAAAATACCTCAGTGTCTCAAGACGAAGGTCATTGACCAGTGTGTGTTGCCAGTTATGACATACAGAAGCGAAACGTGGTCGCTCACTAAGGGCCTCTTGAATAGACTCAAAGTTGCTCAGCGTGCTATGGAGAGGGCTATGTTAGGTGTATATAAGTCGCGATAAAATCCGAAATGAGGATATCCGTAGAAGAACTAGGGTGACCAACATAGCCCAGAGGATTAGCAAGTTGAAGTGGCAGTGGGCAGGGCACATAGTGCGTAGAACCGATGGCCGATGGGGCGGAAAGGTTCTCGAGTGGCGTCCACGTAACGGAAAGCGAAGCGTAGGCCGACCCCTAACCAGATGGGCGGATGATCTGGTTAAGGTGTCGGGTAACAGATGGATGTCAACTGCAAGGGATCGGTCCGCCTGGAAATCATTAGGGGAGGCCTTCGTGTAGCAGTGGACATAATTAGGCTGTAATGATGATGATGATGATGAAGCTTTCGAAACAACAAAGAACACCCATTGTGTAAACACTTGAATATGATAAATAAATCCGTAAACATTTTTGGAGTATTGGCATTCTATCGACTCTTTGCAATAAAAAATCTCTACTTTGGTAAACATGTTTATCCTTTTAACCGACAGGAATCGAGACACGATAATGTTGCCTATTGTTTAATTGTTAATATGAGAATAATGTTACTGTCATCTAATTAATAGATAATCCATTGTGTCTGTCAAATATATATTATAGGTACCAATTTGCTACATGCTTACTCTAATATAATATATTTTACAGGAATTGCCATTTATTCAGTATCAACTTGTTTGATTATGATGCAAGAAGCATTATATTAAAAAGTACATAATTAAATTTGATGTTTACTGTACACAAAGATTTTCTTTAATCAAGTAGGTACTAACTTCGATTCGACTTTAATTCCCAATAGCCGGCTCTTCCTGGGCATCTTGGCGTGATACAAAAGCAGCGATAAGATGAAGAAGAATCTTAATTATAAGATCCTTGCAACCTTTATCGATCTTTGAAATAAGCCAGTCGGAGCCCCGTTTATATCAGATTAAGTTTAAACGCCCTGTTTATGTTCTTATGTTTGGATAGTTGTAATAAAACAGGCAAATGTATGGGTTTTAAAATATTATATTTAGACCTTGTCAAATTGACAACAAAAACACTTTATAATTCAGGCCGTTACTTAACCTTTTTAGAAATAATATTGCTATCGCGATGTAACAGAGGATAGTGACATCTATTGAGGATATATGGAACTAAAATTTACATAACTATATTTCCTCTGACAGCTGACGCCATCTTTTCTCTAAATTATTGAGAATATAATTTTCTTATGTACAATATTACATGTATAAAACAGTTTACGTCTATATATTAAGGACACTAATTAACTACAATGAATAATCTTAACAGCCCCAACAAATGATTAGTGATAAACCTCATGATCGTGTCCTGCAATACGAATAATGCCAACAGCGGTCGCAATGAATTCCACTACATCGCCGAAGAGTTCATTGGCTAAACTGGTCCTGTGCCCGAAGCCTAAGCCCTTCAAGATTATGGTTCTTGGACAATCAGGTGTTGGTAAATCTGGTGAGTAATATTCCTTCCTGTTACGAACACAAATTCGTAATAAACAACTCGTAAAACTTTATGTGTCATCGAATTTCTTGGGAAATGTATTGCGGCTTCGGAACATTTTTCCTGTCCAATTATATTAAATATACTACGAATGCCATTCCTAAGGGATACATAATGTATCTATGTATTTCATAAAAAAAACTTTGTTGGTTAGAAGATATAAGATTCGATTCAACTATGGTAAAACATTAAACACTTGAATTCTACTTACACATTTTTATTACTCACATAAATATTCGTATTATATAATAAATAAATATTCGTTTTCACACATTTCAGACATGCACACAACGCCATCTAGCCCCAAGTTAAGCGTGAATTGTGCTTGTATACCTTGTATTTTTTTTTGTAAATACATGTATAATATGACATAGAAAACACCCAAACAGACATGTTCATTGTTCATGCCCACAAATGTTTGTATGCCCTGGGATCAAACCCTTGGTGTAGTAGCCGACATCTCAACCATTACACCAAATTGGCTTCAAATAAAATTGGAGTGCCTGTTTGTAATATTGAAATAACCATTTTTTACTAAATGCTTACTAAATGAACAGATTTGGACGGTACTATTTTGGCAGGAAAAACTTAGGCTACTTTTATACTCGAAAAAACCTTTATAATCGTAATTAGAAAAATAATGTTGTATCGCGTAGCAGCCGCGCTTCGCATACACTGCGCGTTGAAGCGCGTTTAAAACGATTTTGGGATATGTTTATTGCGAGAGGATATCTGATACCGCAGGTAATACCGCGGGGCACAGCTAGAAAATATTAAATGTCAAAAACTTTGCTTATAAGGGACCCAGTCAATCTCGTCAGGGTTGGTTTAATTTCCGTTAGGCCGATAAAAGTAGAAATGGGTAAACGTAATGCTACTTAATAATATTTCATAAAACGGCCGCAACTGCGGTTTTGTAATCCAGTATTAACGATACAGAATAGTTCCGTAATTTGAGATTGAACTACATTCAATGTACCTACCTGAAAGAGATCGTATGTATTTACAATGTCATGTCAATGATAAGATTGGTAACAAAAAGTCATACAGTTCAGTGTTCAAACTAAAAACCTTAAAAAAATAGAATATTATAACTAAATATAAGGAAGTCTGTGTGTTAATCCGAATCTCCCACATTTATTCTGCCATATTACTTATGCTTTTAGTATAGCTCTAAACTGGGATACATGTAGGACAGACGTTAAAATACGGAATTGGTACTATGACTTAGCATCTCACGTCATAGCTTAAGTTTACTGCACTGTGTTAATTATCCCTTATCCGAGACAAAAGTAGTATATGCGAAAGTTTTCCCTTACCATCGGTATCAAATTGTTAGCTTGATTTCAAATAAAAATTAAGAGTTTTATACGTCTTATTTATACATTAAATCCAATTAAGAGGTTGCTTTATGTGCCCGACAATAAAAGCATTTTCACCTTATAAGCTTATTGCACGTAAATCGTCGGTGGGACAAGGCACTTAGCGATAACAAGCCGAACACCCCTTCCGTATTTGAGTAAATTACTTATTTTTGTCGAGGGCTCACTTTTATTTATAGGGGGTCGTTGACGTAATCATAAACCTTATATTTGCAGCAAATTTTATAGAAATAGGTCCAAATATGCCAGAAATAACTGTATCTGTTTTTGTCTACATACGAATAACTATTCGTGGTTTCTCAAATTTCTATCAAAATTATTTTATTGTATGATTCCACGATCGTAGACCCTAAAATATAAATGGCTCTTAAGTGAAGGATAGACGAAATAGAAAGATACACAAAGTGTGTGTATAAACCACTTGGTACAAATAACGAAATGAGGATATCCGTAGTAGAACGAGAGTAGTCGACCACAGCCACAGGGTTAGCAGAAATTGCTTTGTAACATTATCTTAATAAGAAAAATGTAGATCTTAAAGATATATATATATATATTTATCTTATTTCTGTTAAAGTCAGTTATTTATGTCATTCCGGATGGCTGTAAATATTTTTGTACTGCATACGTATGAATTATATAAGCAGCAATAAGCTGGCCCTGTTTTACAAAATTTTGGTAAGTAAACAGAGAGAAAGCAAAATAATGTATTTTGTGATGCATATACTTAAACATTGCACAAATACTAAAGGTACATGTCAAGTGCAAAATGGGCGTATTCCTTTAAACTAATATTTTTTTTTCTATTTTTTATTTGCAATAATTCAAAATATGAATTAATCACAAAGATACCCAAGTACTTACGCTATAATTATTATTATTAATCCTAACATCTGTTGTCACGGGTGACAGGCGCAGTGTGGCATTGATGGACATTAATAACTGTCTATCAGTTGTTATTTGTCCATCAATGCTATTCTGTCATAGTCGGGCGTATCACTTACCATCAGGTGAGCGTCCTGACCGTCCTCTACACTCTGTGACATAAAGCGATACAGACTATGAGTATGACATGACTTCTTAGGCTTCTTATATACGACTTTTAAAATTAAATTTATATACGATTGGCTCCTCGTATCACACGTCCACTCCTGTCTCCGCCCAATTCGCAAATGCAATCCAATTAGTTATTTCGCTTACCATGTGATCAATAAAAAATCTTGTTGCCGAAGTATATATTTTGCGAACTAATGTTTATTATGCAAAATCATGGTATTGGTATATTATTGTCAAAATTTTTGACCATTATCAATAATATTTGCGGAACAAGGATTACTGCCTACTTTTTATTATTTCAGAAAAAAGCTTTGTATGCTGACTATCTGCTACTATCATTTAAATGCTGTTTTGGGTTGGCTCACCAAATTTTATAATTGCGTATCATTCAATTTCCAAATAAACATTAGAATTTTGGTATTGTAATCATAATATATGTGTTCAATATCTGCTTAGCTCGCACGATTTTATTTGCCCGTTAGCGCAGCTCATTAAGCATTATAACTTATCAAAGTAACGATAATGATACGAGGGAATAATGATTTTGTAGGCTTAGCAACATCAATATTGTGGTGTTTGATAGGGCTGCATATATTTCATTTTCCATAATTGCTTAATTAAAGGTGGTAGTATTTTCTAACATCAAATAATACGAGTATTTTAGAGAACTTAAGAGGTGGTGTCTGCATTTACAATCTAGCTACTACGAGTACAATAATAATGCTTTTGTATATTCTAGGCTGATGGGTGACAGGCCGTAAAATATCACAGTGACTAAGTCACAAGTAAATAACTCTTTTGCATGTATTGATTGTTAGTTTGAGTTTTTTACAGGAATTTGTTAAAACAATAAAAAAAAAACAAAAGGCGACAATAATAACTAACAATAATGGGTTGCATGCCAAGGTTGTTAATTTAATACTAGTATGGTATTTAGGTGTCCAGTCGTAATGCCTTTTTTAAATTGGCACATTTTCCAGCTCTGGTGGTGAGATTCATTACTCGCCGGTTCATTGGCGAATACGACCCCGCTTTGGAAAAGGTGTACACATTCCAAACAGTTATAGACAATGAGATGGTTTATTTCGAAATATTGGATTCCGCAGGCGACTCTCATGTAAGTATGTTATTATTTTGTAAGTTTTCCTGGTTTTGCACCAATTTTAATATATCAACAAATTCTCAAAAATCAGTGTTTATCTATTACAAGTACCTACCTAAGTACTCCAAGTCTTTAAAATACATATTTTTTTGTAAGAAGTACTTTGGCCGAAGCATAGGTAAAGTTTATTTATTATTGAAGACGTATAAAATGTATTAGGTACTTAGTGTGTCTTGAAATATATATATTTAGTCTCAACGTATAGTAGGTGAAATGTTTCACATTATGTAGCGAATATTTTAAAATCGTATTCTTAAGTCCTTTCTTTAGCCCTGGTGATGGTGTCTTAGAAAAGGTCTCTGGCAAACGATTCTGTAGTCACAGCCATGTTCACGAGAGTCGTTCAACAAATGAATTGCAGAATAAATATTATCTCGAATCCTGCGCTAACGCCGAGGTTAGCAACCACCAAACCGCATTTGGCTCGCGGCCTAATCTCCCTATAGCCATAACCTATTATCACTGTGTGGGATAGCCTGTGTCCTGCAGTGGGGCTGTAAAACGTGATGTAATTAATTAATTTATTGAATTACAGTGTAACAAGAACAGTTTTTCTTATCAGGAAAGCGAGTATGCAAATCTGGAGAGCAACATCAGGTGGGCGGAGGCGTTTATCCTGATGTACTCCGTGACGGACAAGTGCTCCTTCGACGAGTGCCATCGACTGAAGTTCCTTATTAACTATAATAAAAGAAGACGACGACTTACTTCTTCCAAGGTGCGTACTTAAAAAGTTCTTTGATCATTGCGTAAATATTACTGTATCGTTTGTCGAGGTCACCTCAACGCTTGCAAATTAGATTCGACAAGGTTTATACATAGTTTCGCGTGATTTTAATAACCTTTGAACCAAACAACTTATAGAGTAAGGATTGCGATGTAAGCGCACCATAGGACGACCTCCGGCCCCATGTAGATGATCTCTAGGGGTAGCTGGATGAGGAAAGCGGAGGATCGGGAGAGCATTTAAAATATGACTAGCAGTTTACTGCAAAAGGTTGAAAGGGCAAAATTCATCAAGGCATTTAATATATTTCTATTTATAATTAAGTATTTTTACTTTGACGTTACGCCCAGTGCACCTAGAGTCGTGAAGATTTTACAACTCTCGAATGGATTTCTAGAAAACTTTTTTTTAAACTTTCCACAAGTTTGCAATCGGTAACATTATTCTAAACGCTGTATATACTCGTAAACAATACATTAAATTTGTAGAGTCTGACCTAAATACCTGACGTTAATAGACATATACCTATTCTTATTAAGACTTGTATACAATTAAGAACTTTTAAAACACCAGTAATCAGTGCAGTTGCTAATTTAAGATAAAATTACATTTTCGCCCATAAGGCTACATGCATACCTTAACGAGGCTCTATAGTATAAACATATGGTACATACTCGTACGTAAGAAGTAATCATAAAATAATCATATAAGGGTTTATTCAGAGCACGTAAGGATCCCTCAAGGATAGGACTGGACAAAAGGTTTTTCACATAAAATTCAATTACACTATACTCGTACAGTATATGAAAAACATGTTCGCAAAANTGGGTGTATTAGGTGCTACAGAGTAAGCGTATTCTATTCAAAATGGTTTTAAATACGTAAACATGTGGTTAATGAATAATAATATTAATCATTTATTAATACATATTTGCATTCGAAACTAACGCTAATTGGATCTAATTCTGATAAGTTTTCTTCGCTTTTATGACGAGCTATTATCGGACAACTACATAGGAATATGAAAATAAAAACTTATTCGGACACTTCTGACCCTTGGGTCAGACTTGTCTGACCCAGACTCATTTTTAACCTTTTGACCGCCCGATTCCAGACACAATAGAAAATCTTTTTTTATTGTTGGAATTACCTGTCAGTGGCGGTTGAAGCGTTAATACATAAAAATATCCAAATCAACAAGTTACAGTAGTAAAATTGGCACAGTTAAATCACCTCTACAAATTTCATATTCTATCGTTTTCGAGTAGCTTTCTGCGTTATAAATAGGATGAAATTTATTTTTTATATTTTTGTAATCAATAAGATTACCTGCACATTATAATATATTAATTGTGAAAATTAGTTATGACCTAAATAATAATTATTTTGAAAATTATTACGTTGAAATATTTATATACATAGAAAATTTACTTATATCGCAGAAGTCTCTTAAACGAGTATAAACAAAGTGACAATCGCTATACGGTCTGAAGCCCGGGATCAAGCAGCAATCGACCCATCTGGAGTAATTGTTGAGAAGTCAGCTACTACACCAAGGGTTCCTGGTTTGATCCCCGGGCAGTATAAACATTTGTGTGCATGAACATATCTGTTTGTATTGGTGGTGGGTGTTTCTATGTATAATATGTATTTTTTTTTCTTTATTATATTTAAGGAGGGTTTTTTCTATGCATAGAAAATGCCACCCTCATAGATATAGACAATCTTACATACACACTTTTTACGTAGTTAAGAGGTCCTACGACTTAAACAAATGTTTACAATTGTGTATAATATTTTGGCTGTCGTTGACGTTGGTGTAGCCAGTATACTGTTACATAAGCCAAGCTCACCGTTAAACCTCACCACTCGACAAAAATATGTATTTATTAACAAAAAAAGTATATAAGTATGTTTATGCGATGTTTAGTACCGATATCACAGTTTAGGATATCCTAAACTGTGATGTGTGTGATCCTTTAGGATAAACTAAGCATATGCTTAGTTTGGGGCTAGATGGCGCTGTGTGAATGTCAGAAAAAGTGATGACTTAGATAGGAAGTCATAATGTTTATTCCTTTACTGAAAATTAATTGGTACAATGGTAACCTTCGGTACTTTCCTTAAATACTCGTAAGAAATTATATATTTAAAGTCTCGTACATAAAGATTCCCACTCATTAACGTTATTTCTTGTTTACGTAAATATGGGTTTCCACGAACATCGTAATTTCATTCATTGGTAACACAATGGTATAATGCTTAAAACGTGGAAACATGTTATTAAACACGCATTTTGCAAGAATATACCCGTGTATAGTATAAGTCACTTTTCGAAGAAAACACTTACAGCATTATTGTTCAACTTTGTAAAAACACATAAACAAATGTATTCAAGCGATTTCCCATATACACAGCAAGCGCGATACCTATTATAATCATTTTAGTCGAAGCTCAGCTTTTCCATTTTCCTTTGTGGAACTGAACAATTCAAACGAGGGGATAACAAAGGAAATTTCACTTTTTGTGTTCGAGGTCTTTCTTCTTACAATAATATATTTTTGTGACGGCCAATGTGATCAGTGGTGTTATGGTTGGTTGGTTATGTCAGCTAGGTCTACAAAAACAGGTTCGATACCCGTGGATTACTAACATACCTTTTTCTCTTATTGCATTTCTTGTGTGCTAGTTTTATATTCAAATCAATAAACATAATGGCTTTACTATAACCCACATATTAGGTATGTATGGGATGCAAAGAAATGTAGCATATTCCAATATATATTTTGGAATAGCATGTTTCTCCAATACAGTAAAGTCTGATACAAAATAAATAATTTTCCACTTACAGTCATCCTGTTTCCGGTAACTATTGCGTAGGTTAAAAAAATAATACACAAAATTCGGTTTAAATTTCATTAACGAACGATTCGGTAGAAAAAAAACAACAAGGAGGCATGCTGCTATCGTACCTTTATTCCTGTTATTTGATTTAATGCAACTATAAATACGTACCTACTGCGAAAAATAGACTACATTCAGGTCCAGATTTTTTCCGTGCTCTGAGACTGTTTTATGCGACATAAAAATTGTAGCATAACTGGCGTTATTAAAAAAGAACATAAAACACCCACCAATCGGCTTATTTAATGGCTGCAACATTTCGTACATATGGACGAGGAAACAAGATCATTCGTATCTAGATCTTACAGAAACAGTGAACCTAATTTTCACTTTTAAATTGTTGAAACGATGATGCAATGAACACCTCAGTTTTGTATTAATCTCTTTATTACAGAACTTCAATAAAATTAATCCTTAAATAGTATAACACGTTCCAGCATTCTCTCTTGAATTTTCTGCCGATATGATGAACCGCCTAGACCTGTTTAGAACGCCCAACATTTTGCTAGCTAGGTAGGCTTTGACCTCCAAATGACGCTTATTGGACCTACCTTGCTAGAAATCTCAATGCCTATGATTCCGTTACTACCTGCTTAACAAAGAGAAGCTCCTTGAAAGTAGGCGCTACGGGCTTTAAAAAACAAAAAAATACTTTATTACCTGCGATCTAATGAATATGTGGCAAAGGCAAAACTCTTGAGTTACCCAAATAAATGTACGAATTACTTTGTAATTTTTAAAAGCGTGGTTTTAGTTTTTTGATTAATAGATAAATGCTTAATGGGAGATTCCCGTTCCCTTTAAAGTAATTTACTTCAACAAGGTACTCTTACAACTTATATTCTGATATTAAGGCCCCTTTAAAGCGCGGTTCGCTTTTGTCTTAGAAAAGAGTAACATTAGAACAATGATGTTTTTCACAAACCAAATTTTAAATAAAATAAGTCGCTAAACTAAAAACATCATGAACCCATCGATTGATAAAATGTCATATAAAAACAATATTATGAAATATGTGGATATATATAAATAAATATCCAATGACATTCACACAGCGCCATCTAGATTCTAGCCCCAAGTTAAGCGTGAAGCCTTTATTATGGGTACTAAACAACGGATAAATATACTTATATACATTTTTTTTGTAAATACATACATCTTATACATAGAAAACACCCAGACCATTACAAACAGACATGTTCATGTACACAAATGTTTGTACTGCCCGGGGATCGAACCCGGAACCCTTGGTGTTGCAGTCGACCTCTCAACCGCGACACCAAATGGGTCGTCGTATCTTCTAATTAGTATCAAATATCTCGTAAACTTTTGTCTCCTGGCACTACGAGTCGATGTCGAATGAATTCGACATGCACCGTGGAAACAATAAATAAGTCTACTTATATATAAACTATAACTATCGCACCAAATCTGTAACCCAAAACTTAGTTAAAGTTATAACAAGAACCGCGCCGGGTGTAGAACCAATACGGGTCGGTTATGGTACATATATATATGTCACCGGAAAATAGTAAGAACCGCATATTGATCAATTTTCTAGGAAATAAATAAACTTTCGTAGGAATCTACACCAGACATAAATTGTATGATTTTACAAATTGAACATTGCAAAGGATGAAAAATCACTTATTCACCATGGATTCGGATCAAGAACACCAGTCTTTAAAACACTCAACTTTAATTACTTATGTTTTATTTTAATTATATGACCATAATTATGTTTATCCGTTGTTTAGTACAGCTCTTTGATTATAATGGAGCTATAAGATTTTTACTATTATATTGATTGTTACCAGGACAGTATACTGGAAACTCCAGTTGTACTAGTGGGAAATAAGGCGGACCAGACTGGCGATCGAATGGTTTCCACGGAGGAGGGCCAACGGCGCAGCAAGGAAATAGGTTGTGTGTGCTTCCACGAGATCTCAGTTCGGGAGAGCATTGACCAGGTATGTTTAAGTAACGAATTTATAATAAATCGTGACCATTTTTAACAAAGTATAAAATCGTGTCAATTTTTAACTGTGGTATGAGTGCTCTAACAACAAAGGCGACGATGGTTGACGGCGACGAAAGACGAAAGAATTAGAAATAGAAATACTAAAACTTTAGGTGTGTTGAGGGGAAACAGCGCTGCAATCCATTCTCTGCTGTATGTATTGTCCCCAGGTCGACACTTACGACTTGCGAAAAGGCAGGGTTTTCAACAATAATTGTATTTTAATTTGACATACATCCACACTTAAAAAATCCTCTTCACAGCTTTTTCGGTATAAGAAAATATATTTTTGTATAAAACCTTGCAAATTCAAATAAAACTCGGATCGATTACGATTTAAACTTGTCTGTAAACCGACCAACTCTTGATCGATTTTAGTCGTAACTTTTCTAAATAAATAACTTCGATTACGTTCCCAGTAACACATCACCTACACCAGACGGTATGTGCTGAAATTCTAAGAATTGTGTCAGATGGAATCTAAAAATGTCAGCGAATGTGAAAAATCTAGGTATATGTATTTATTTTAATATTTAATTATTTGAGAATGTTTTTAAAATAAAATTACATAGCAGCTGTCATTTTTGGAACACATTTTTCTATTAGTGACAATCCGTCCGTATTTATTGCACGTCTATGTTTGTTTACAAACAAAACATTGTAATTTGAATGCCTGACATGAAAAATTTAATGTTTGATGATTATCAACTTACAGAATAAAGTTGGCTACATCTAAAGTAAAATCTCAATAAATTATTGAAGATTATGTTGAAGCTTCTTTTTGATACAGTATATCATTGTGATGAAGTAATTAAATAACACTGAGAGTCAATATTTTAAAACGCTCCCAAAGGCTCGAAGCCCGAAGGGCATGAAGTTCCGTTACCTTTTTCAAATGAAATCATATTTAAGGTGATAATGATGAATCATGGAATATAATATTATATATTTTATCAATATAATTATTACGCTTCTCAACACTTATTATAAATCAAGCATAAAATGTCTCAGTTGTACAACTGGCGTGAGCATGGCGAAAAAAGCGTTAACTTCACTAATATAAAGCCTTTATTATGTAATTGTTTTTTGTTCCAAATAAAAAGAAAATAAAATCCTATATTTTAATTTCAACAAAAAACTACATTTGCAAAAAGTGTGATTGTTTGGTTTTCGTAAGAAAGATACCTATGTCTGTGAATATAATTACATACCCTTTTGATGAAAATCGAAAATCTGGAAACGGCTCACCGGTGGTAAGTCTTAAGTGTCGCTTTTTGCATCCGAAACATATACGAGTACCTACTAGGTAACTAGCCCTCACCTAAAGTAAAATCCCTAAGCCGAGGTTCGAGTCCTATTCTAGGCAGGTTGTGTAAAATGTAAATTATTAGGTTGAGAGCTATCTGCGATCGCCAATTGCCCGGTAAAGCTGTAAACAACATCTGTGGCCAACAGCAGTAGTCAGTTTGAAAATAATACTGTTGCATGCCAAAGTTACTAAAGTAATTTTACTGCTTAAAACGCAGTACTCTACATACATTAAAAAGTTAAATTTCACTGCTATAGAAGACATATATACATTTCATTTTTCAATTATTTCACGGGTAGGCAAATGAGTTGACGCTTTACTTGATGGTGAGTGATATTCGTATCGCCACTCATGGACATTCATTAGTGCGAAGGAGCTACTAGTGCGTGAATAAAGGCCCGTGGTAGCACTCCCGGCGAGCCTGCCCTTTCGTGCCGAGCTCTCCCATGAAACTAGGTTACCTAGCCCCCCTACAACGCCCTAAGCCGAGGTTCGAGTCCCATTCTGGGACACCCTTAGGCTCGTTACATAAGTTTTTTGGGCGGAGAGCCATCCGCGCTCGCCAATAATTATCCGGTGAAGCTGTGAAAGCTACCTGCGGCCAACAGCTACAAGTCTATCGCAGATTTTATAAGTTTAATTGAAAAGTAGGAAGGATTAGATAAAAAAGCTACGGATTATTAATTAAAATAATAATCCTTGACTAATTGTTTCCTTAGCAAAAGCAAGTACTCAACAAGGAGTAGGTAATCATCCTTTCCGTATTAAGTGAAGCTTTACGACATTGTGTAAAATAACTTGGCAACGCTACGGAGATTTACGTATCTTAAACCTCAACTTAAGTACAAAGGTTGTGTTTTGCCTAAAACAATTTCGCAGCTGACATATTTTAGTCGAAATACGCAAGGTCGAAATTCCCAAGCATTGAGTTATTGTATTACAACATGCAATAAATAACAGACCGAGTATTTTATTGCTTTGACAAGTCTAGAATATTTTATTACAGCACCAGTCATACGTAGCACCGAAATTCAAATTAAAATAGTTAAAACTTGGCTCCTGAGATTAATTAAATTTAGCAAGTTTTAGGGTTTCAATTATTTACCCATCTTCTTATTCATCAAAAAGGAACCAGGAATTCTCTGAACTGTCATAAAGTCAACCCTTTAATCTTCTACGCTGACGCATGTTATTATGAGATTGATCTAAATTTAGCTATCAAGTTGGAATACGTACTTAGTGATATTTGTTTAACTTTGCACTCAATTTATTTCATGTCTATTCCTGATCATGACATACCAAATATGTTACTCATTTGTTCGGGAATTGAACAAACAATGTGTTACATAATAACAATATAGAGAGGATTAAACAGGTAGTTATATTTAGTTTGGCCTAAAACGACAGGGATCGATCAGGGTTTTGATTGCAGTGGTAATGAGCTCACTATCGATCAGTAATGGTAAAGTGATGGTCGTTAGTAGACATCGAAACGAATGTTCTGTTATACATTATTAACCAATAGCTTCGTTAATTAACTACCGGTTATTATGCTAACGTGAATCGTATAGGTATGTGTAATCAAAATCAATCAACATCGATGTAAGCGGTACCATTTCCTACCTCTTGCAACGCGGCGTAACATAAGTGATATTTGTTTCTTGGCACAAGTTGTCACTGGTAAGGTGGACAGCCTGAGTTACTATCTAAAATTAATCTGAATACTAACCTCTGAAAATTTCGCTCACGTTCAATCTAAATGTAGCACACACTAATACTAACTACAAGCAAAATACATTTCTTGTTCGTAGTAGTCGTAGTTTTTCCGTTCTGCCTATTGATATTGACCTGTTTTTCACTAGCATCCCCTCGATAAAAAGACAAATGACAAAATCGTACTTTGAGGCTCTTGAACCTTGATGATATTAAATAATATTTGTTTTGGTTAAATACATATTTAATGTAAGGTTGTGGTTACCTCAATATGACTTTTGTAATTTGATTAATCATATGTGGAGATTTGTAATTAGTATTGTACTCTTATCATATTGTTATACTTTACTATAGTGTCTTTTGAAACTATAAATCTTCCAATAAATAAATAAATACCTAGCTAAAACATTTTGCATTTGTACAAACCAAAAAGGAAATCCATTAAGCTACGGGCCTTGTGTCCCGGCTATACAGCTGAGCGATTCACAGTTTATATTTCAACTTGATACCGCCACTCAATCCCGATATGTACATAGGGACGGAAACCTGTTAACGGTATTACAGTTAATTAAAAACTTTAAAAATCAAGTGATTGAAAATGGTGCGAATCTTGCTTTTTTATGTAGCCAAAGTGTACAGGACGGTCAACACGCTCTCCTGATGGTAAGTGATACGCCTAACCATGACAGAGCGGCTTTGATGGAGACCTACAACTAGTAAATAGACAATTATTTTTCTCCATCAACGCCGTACTGCGACCGATACACGAGACAACAGATATTAGGTCTCTTATATCCGGTAATGTTACTAGCTACAGTGCCATCATGTTTTTGACGGTAGTATATCTGACACTGCGGTGGTTTAACCTAGACGACTCAGTACCGAGTCTACCACATAGTCTTAGTCTTTAAAGATTCTTACATATTCATACTAGTAACACCCATTTTTAAGCATAACAGAAAATACTCTATATATTACAGTCCATTTCTTCATATATTTAATGTCTTGAGCTTTGCAGTCGTTATGTTTGCCGATTGCTTTATGCGATTTGCTATCGAGGGGTGCTTTATTGAATTCCTTTTTGGCGCTTTGTGCAACCAAAATACTTTTATGTTATTTTTATCAGAAATAACAAAAAAGGGAATAATAAATAGTACACACTCGTACTATACATTTAAACAAAGGAATGATATAATAATACTTAGGGCCCTAATTCACCGTTTTTTTATCACGCAAAGCTCTATTGGTTCACTTGCCAACGCCGTGATTTTAAAATTATCTCTTTTCTATACTCTTTCCTTTTATTAGAGCGAAGAATTATCAAAGAGCGATATAGTTTAATATAGACTTTACAAAAACGGGAATTCACCATGCTCTCCGATACCATTTGGTATAGGCTATGATGCCATCTGTGCTTACTTTCTCACACTCTTCACTTGTCCGATGAAGCTGTGAAGGAACGCCATCAGCGCCTAACAGAGAAAGGTCCATCATAAAAGATTTATGTTGTCCTTTTATACTATAATGTTCTCTTCTATTTTGTGTTCAGATTTTGTATGTCGTAACATCG